>WURS02462025.1:0-13528 GCA_011762765.2 Rhinocypha anisoptera | reverse complement strand
GGGGGGGGGGGGGGGGGGGGGGGGGGGGGGGGGGGGGGGGGGGGGGGGGGGGGGGGGGGGGGCGTTGGCACTTATTCAGGATGTTACCTTTAAGGAATGAGTTGAAAACGGTTCCCGAGTACGATAGGTCCAAGGAGGGAAACTTGAGTGACGAGGGAATTAAATGCTCTAGGGATTCGGTGGAATAGTGACCTCACGGAAATGGACTACATATGCTGACAGATTCGTGCTTGTTATGATATTTATTTTGTTCTCCAATGGTACGAAGTAAAAGTGGCATTTTTAATTTATCCCTTCTACGACCTATCTCCCTGATTTTACCTACGCCATCTGATCTATCATAGCGGGAACGGGGCTTGTACTATGTCTTTTACCTCTTCCCTTAAGTGAACTTCCTTGCCTTGAACTAGCACAGTAAATTTAACCTGTATTTTAACCTACTCTCAGCTAGTGGGTCCTAATCTAATTCCTCCGATAATTTCGTTCCACTACTTCCACTCTGTGTCGTAACAATCTTTCACGAATCTAGCTGCTCTACACTGCACTCGATATAATTCCAAAACTAATCCTGTCACATGATTATTCTCAATATCTTGTCATTTATCTTACAGAACTGAAATTTCGTTTTGTTGAACGTGATTAAAGTATTCTGACATAGATTCCCTTAATTTCCTTGTAACCTTTAGTTACCAATTGCTGATAAGTTGCCGGAGTTAATCAAGGCTCATTACGGGTGTAATTCCTTGTGGGCTTACACTCACAGGAGAGCCCCCATTATATTCAGTGTTTTACAATTCTACTAAACTGAAAAATTCTCCTCTGTTTTAATTTTTCTTTAGCACGGTGATGATCAAAATGCATTTTTATCGTGATCTTTATCGCATGTTGAAGTAAAATTCACTACGGAGGCCGTCACTAGCTGGGATCCTACGGTAAAAACAAGGCTTGTTCTAATAATATGTATATTTCCACAAAACTAATGTTTGTTACGCACACAGGGATAGATTATATTGAATGCATGTGCATATATGTTTATAAAATATTTGTTACGCATAAAAAACAATCAAGTCTTGTGGAAATATACAATGTATTAAAACCAACATTGTTTTCCCATTGTAAAGCTCAGTATCCCTCATGTACTTCAGCCGAGTGTGAGGTTTTCGATCCAGTAGTGTAGTTCCCCGTTTACAAACCTCGAGTTCACGGATTCAAGACTCGTTGGGACAAGGTTCATCAGGATACCAACGACCCAAGGGCCAACAGAAACATTGTCACGAGAAAGGACGTCAGACCTTTGGGGGCGTGTTCAAGGTCCGAATCGACAAAGCTGCGTGTATTTGTAGCCGTGGATGAGGGGGCGTTTCGGTGTAGTGGACTGCCTCTTGCGGAGGACGGAATGCTTTGACGAAAGCGAGCGGGAAGAGATTTCCTTCGTCGAAACCGAAAGTCACTCCAACCGGGTTCACGGCCGTGAAATTTCCTGACGTGTCCATCCCCTCGGCTGAGTTAAGTTTTCCCCAGGGATTGGTAACAGTGCTGGCTGCCTCTTGAGCCTCACCATCTTGCCTTGCAGACCATCGTCGAAGAATTTAGTCGTGCCAAGGAGGCTCGAGAGGTAGCGGTGGAGGATTGGGACGAGGGTTTGTCAGTCGGTGAAGTTGTTGGCTTCCCGCAGCACAAAACGCAGACCCACTTTTTGCCGAATTTTTACATGTTCTCCATTTCATTTTCACTCTGGAAAGAAGTCTCCTTAGGAAATAGTCTCCTTAAGAAATAATCTCCTTAGAACTTCTCTGTAAGACGAAAATTCTTTAATACAGATGTATGGGAACTAAATAATTTCACCCCCATTTTTTTAATTATTGCTTTTTTTTGAGAAGTCGGCCCATTGGCATTTTTTTCCGTGTTGTCTGTTATTTCTGTTACAATGATATAGCTTCTCCTTCGATTGCTGTCATTCGTCTGATTCCTTCATCAGAACCCGTCCGAGAAACGGTCGTTTTGAATAATTTGGTCCAAGTATAAAAAATATAGCCTTTGAATTCCTATAGTGCGTGAAATATTTTTTATTTTCCATTCCGTAACTCTTAACCCCATTAGTATTTACCGTGATGATTGTTGTGCGATAAATTTTGATGATACGATTGATGATTGATTTTTGATTTTTCGTATTTATCCTGAAAAAAATACGATAAATGTTAATGCGAAATTTGAAAGGAAAGAACTCACTGTTGAATGTTGAAGTCTGAGATCATTATGATTGTCTGGAATACATCATCCGGAAGTTCAGCATTACATATAATTAAACTGCCTTATGGTTGCCTTTTTAAATATAAAATTCAAAAGTACTACCCTAATTATTATTATTATTATACAAGTTATAAGTTGGCATTTTGCCAGGTGGTAACAAAAACAAAAATTTACGTACAAAGAACACATATAATAACCCTTTGAAGATTAAACAATGAAAGAAAAACAGCGTGGTATGCAACAAAAGGAACGTAATAATGAGGCAGGAAATTATCTTAGATATTAATATTATATCTTAGACATCCTTTTTGGATCTATTCTTAAAATTGTTTACATTATTAGGGAAGAGCTCAAATAGTTCTGAGGTTGTATATTTCAATCACCGATAGTTCTGTCTAGGTATGAGAAATAAAAATCTTAAATCCCTTGTCTTCAAGTTATTGTTTTATTGTTACTAGGGGAAGAGGAGGAGGCTATCGTGACTACATTGTCATAAGATGATAATTGAGAAGTATTTTTATTCTCGGTTTAGTCGCAATATCATGTTTGGTAGTGTGGATCAAACTTTTTTTGCAAGATTTCATTTTAAGCAATACTTCTAAAATTTTGCTTAAATGTAAGCGAGGTTCTTCATAGGTGAAAGTTACAATTATGGAAGAAGACAATTTTGTAACTTTCGTGGATATGTTTTTGAATCTAAGCAGCCAATGAGCATCGACTGACGTAGGTTGGTAGTTACAGTTTTTACTGGGAGATGGCGCGCCGAGCGAAGTATGTTCCAGACGACAACCTTGAATGATCAGTAGGGGAATCAGCTGTGTACGTCGTAGGTAAGTGCTAGGAGAACATTTTGTTTGGAGTAAATTTACCGCTACCTCTTTTATTGAAGTTGAGTGTTTTTTTTGGTGGCTAAGTATGATATTATACATTGAATTTGTGAGAGGAGAACCTTGTGAATGCTTGTGCTCTTACGTGAGTCTGAGGTGCTAACTCAGTTTTAGTCGGCCTTTTCGTGGATTGTGTCCTTCTTCTGTGAAGTTTTTCATTCAAGACCTGGTAAGATGATTGTCCACTAACTTATGTTAGTGGATAACCTTGTGGAAGTAATCTCTTTTGGGCAATGGTATTTCAGGTGATATTATACAAGAAAGAATTATTCCCCTGTATCCTATTTCTGTGGATTTTAATTAAATCATAGTAGGTCCATTGGAAAATATTATTTCAAGAAACAAACAGCTCTAATTATTTTGTTGTTATGTACCCTGCCGTGTCTAGGATTTTTAGCAGAAGGCTTTGTTGGGAATGCGTAACAAGATGGCGTCATATGGTAGCTAGAACTTAAATATATTTTCGTTTGAACAAGGTTTTTTGGCGATGTACTTACGAAATTGAGACTATCAGGTTAGTTTATTTTATAAGTTCATGTGTGCAAACATATGTTGAAAGCGAGGTTGTGTTAGGAATCAGTTTTCCGCCCAGGATAAAGTAGCCTGTAATTCTTGTCTGGCTTGATAAGTGGATACATTCAGTTATTGGAAAGGTACGAATTATATTTTTTACATTAATTTAGGAGGCCAATGTTTATTTTAGTCTGATATTTCTTCTTAAGTACCAATAGCTTGTTTTAAAATCTTTTGTATTAAAAATCCATTTTTTCTGTTTTTAGTGACGGAAAATGTTAGATAAAAAGATTTTATTTTTCAATCATTAATTTGAATATTTTCTTAATTTATCAGGCGGATAGGAATTAAATATAATTCTGTGAATTTTTATATACTGATGCAGTTTTTGAGTGAGTGAGTGGTCATTTACCGATTGCATAAGAAGGAGTTCGTGCATCACGTTCAATGTCACCGAATGAACCCTGAAAACGGATGCTTATTTTTTCAGATTTTTAAATGCAGTCCGCATCAAAAGGCGAAGTATCCGGAGTATAGCAATTGGAGATAGTGTGTATTTTAGTTGCTTTTAAAAATCTATTGATAATGAGCGATTTTGAAGATGCTGTGGAAACTTTGGACAATGGCAAGGTTGACGGTCTTCGGCATCGTGCCCCAAGTAGAGGACTATCGTTCTCAAAATCTGCTGCCGAAGGACTGGGTGATATTAGTCCCGTTCCTGGAACATCGGGTTTAAACAACGATGGGCACAAAGCAGCATTATTTAGAAGCCTACGTTCAGTCCATTCTACCTCCTCGTATTCTTCCCCTGAGCATTATCACCCAGTGAATAGGAATGTAGACGAGGAGGACGACGATGAAGAGGAAGAAGAATTAAGAGAAGTTAGGGAACTGTTGCAATCTTCTGCCGTGGCAGCTGTCGAAGGAGTGGAAGGATCTGTGAAAGAAGCTTTGGAAGATGATGAAGAGGAGGCTGCAGGAGGTGGCTGTCCATTGCCGAGTACGCCAGAAGAAGATGATACGCTTCTTACACACGAGGTAGGTACACAAAAACTACTTATAAAGTTATATTCTTTTAGTAACCAATTCGTGTTAGAAGCCTAAATGCCTGTATAAAATGTTTAAATTAAATAGGAAGTGTGTTTCAAGGATTTATAAGTCCTTAGGAAGTAATAAGAGAAAGCAAACGGAACGCGTATGCAGACAGCAGAAAGCCATGGCGACGTTTATCTTCTCCATTAATCGATCCGATTCCCATTTCTGGAAATAATTTGTAAATCTTGGGTAGAAATAGATATACATACCTACTTTTCTTGAACTCAATGGTGTTTTGCTATGCACAGTATAAGAAAGCAGATATAGAAGTTGATTAATAAAATCCTGATTAGGGACTGCTTCAAAACTTGCGAATTCCATATTGGTTTTTTTGTTAAGGAGCCACCAGAAACTGATTTTTCACATACTGTCATATTTAGTTGTTATGTCTAACCCCAACTTTTATTGCAGCCTGCCTCCGACATCCATATAGGGGAGAGGTAAAGTTAAAAGGGTATTGCACAGATTAGTAGTTTAGCTCAACTGCTAAGTGTTAGCATGAAAAAAATCTTTTAACAATTATAGCATCCAAATAATAGGTAGATTCCAATAAGATCAATGCTTCATTCCAAATGATATTTATGCATAAATCATCTTGGGGAACGGTTCACTCAACATTTTATCATGAAAAGATCAGTTGTTAACTTGGTCATTAATGATACAGCAGTGTGAAATATAAAGCTTGTGGCAGTGAACTCTGTAATCATAATTCTGGTAAAATTTTAAATAGTGTTTCTGTTTCACATCATGCTGTTTGCAGTAGGATGTTGGGTGCTACAAATTTTGAAATAATAAATTATTAATCCTAGAATATGGGTTTTCAATTTAATTTTCAAATCTTGCAGTGTCCATTCCACGTTAAGATCTCCGACCCAAAATAATAAAAAAATAGATTGATGATAATATGTTAACACTAAGATGAATTTCAACACAAAATTATCGTGGGACAGTCTTTGGACATTATGTTTTGCCTATAACTTTATACCCTGTGGGGATAATGTTTATTATAGTTTTATCAACAGTATTGTAGTTTTTTGTTCCTTAATTGTTGTATTAAACATTCATCATCTGTTCTCCTCACACTTAAGCTTGGGCAGTTCCATACAATGAAAATAGGTTAAATCAAATTGAAGTCATGGTCCAAAGGAGGTGGGTGAACTTGCACTGAATTATTTGATTCTTACATAAATGCTAAACATCCACTCTTCTTTCGATATGGGGCATTGTTAGTCAGAAGAAATTTCCAATTCGCTCTTTAGTTTGTAATGCATAATCTCAGCAAATCTTCCTATGCTTTAAAACAGCCTTTATTGTGCCCATTTTGGCAGCCAGAATTCCTTTGTGTTAAGAGTCAACAGTATATTATGGTGGCTAATCTTTTGGTATCTTTTGGATGTGGTCCAAGATCCCTTGGGATAGGTATGGTTGGGATGAGATCTGAAGGGAACATCATGTGTGAAAACTTTTAATGGTTTCACAACATGTAAAGGGACTTGTCAGAAAAGAATTAACCATGGAGAATAGCATAAGCAACAATGAAATTCCACAGTATTTCTTCTACCTTGCCTTGGCATTCTTTTGCCAGAGGGGGCTATGGAAGCATATACATAATATCAAACATCTTATGACATACTATTTTGGGGTAATCCAAGGGCTGCCTCTATAGCATTTTCATTACAAATAAAATAAGTTAAAACCATTATTTGGTATCAATTAAATCTCCAGGTTGGCCAATATTTGAGTATCTCAGAATCCTTCCTCTCCCCCTGTATATACAGTAAAACCTCTCTCTTATGAACACTGATAGGCCAGCAGAATGTGTCCTTTAGTTAGAGGTGAGACCAAGAGCACTGATTTTTTTCCATCTTCGTTTTACACTGCACACATTTTATAGTAGAGATTTGTTTTATGAAAAAAATATTCTATTATGCCAACTATCAAATAGTTGTAATTATGATGCAACTAATATAATAAATATAACAAAAGTATTTTGTATTTCAAAAGACCCCTCACAGTAGAATACTGCTGCTAATTGACTGCATGTGACTCACTGAAAAACCCTTGATCAAGAACAGCAGTCAAACCACCTTGGGTTGAGTGCTAATGCTTCCTGAGGGCAGTTAGCAGTTCCAAGACATGCTTTCATTCATTAAACCCTGTGTGAACCATGTTTTATCTTCTCTGGTGTGTCCATTTCCAGTGTTCCATTTCTTTTACCTGCTTCACCACCTTAGCCACTCATAAATTCCATCGTTAGAGAAAATATTTCAACTTTGGGTCAGAAAAACCCAAGTGCAGGGTGCCAGTTAGGGGGGAAAATATCTCATAATAGGTGTCCATGTCCGTATATAAGAGGGTAGATCCTTACAAGAATACATTTAATTCTACCGGGGAATCAAATTCTGTCCGTAAGTGGGAAGTGTCTGTATGTAAGAGGTGTCCGTAAATGGAGGTTTCACTGTATGTATATCCTATGCTCCATTTTTGTAAAGACAAGATCCTTTTGTTCCCAACAAATACTACCTTTCATAAGGGATCATAGCAGGTGTCACTTGGTGGAACTCTTTCATGATAATATTAGATATAATTTGGTGTGTCATCTTCTTACTTTTTGACTCTTACGAAGATGACACTAAAACCGGTTGCTGTAAAAAATAATTTTTTTGTGGAATGGCAAAGTTTTTTGGTGTTATATCTATAATCACTTACTTTTCATAATTACATGACCAATGGCTGAGAGAACATCCATCTAAATGATCAGAACCTAACCTGTTCTATTCAAGGTTTTTATTAACTATTTTAAGGTAATGGTGCTGGGCTTTTTATGAATTATGTTACAGTTACAGGTTAATCAATTCAGCTCTCAATTCCAGGCTCGTAGTTCTATTAATGAATTTTTCCAATTCTACATGTGATGATACTGCATTTATTTGGCTCAGTTCACCCAAGTAAGATTAGTATCTGGAGAATCTGGATGGGCACAGTTAAGCAGGGTAGTAAGGCTGGTGTCACCTGTGGTTTTTAACTTTCACTTTGAGAAGATGGTAGAAGAAGCATGGGAAATGCTGGAGTCAGGAGTAAAAGTGGGTGGGGAACTCAAAAGGTCAGTTGGATTCACAAATGACCTGGCACTAGTCAGTAGTTCAGCCGAAGGTGTACAGACCTTCTTGAGCACTCTACAAAACCAATGTGAGAGGTTAAGGACGAAAATTATTAGTAAGAAAATGAAAGTAATGATATTCTCCAGAATTAAGGCTAGAAGAGTATGATCACAGACTAGAAGAGCATAAGTCAGAACAGGTAGGAAAGTTTTAAAGTGTAAAATGGGCATAGTGACAAGGATATTAGAATAAGAATTGAATTGGCAAAAGAGGCATTTGTGAAAAGGAGAGTTATTATTGAGCAGAATTTAAAGGAACGACTTCATGATAAATTAGTGAAAATCCTGATACTGTGCATAGTTTGACATGGAACGAAAACCTTGTCTATGAGAAAGGATGTTGATTTCTAAATTGGAGGTTGAGATATGGCTTTGGTGGAGGTGTTATAGCATTGCTAGGCACAATTGGAATGATAAGAGGCACACACAGAACCAGAGGGATTTAACTTCTAAAAATATATACATTGTTGCTGTGACACATGAGTAAAAGGTAACATTAAGAGATAATGCCCAAAAATAAATTATTAGTAGGAGACATTGTAGCTGGAGGGGTGGGAAAGGATAAAAGGAAGGGGTGGGGGAAGAGGGAGGGGGATAAGTTTTCCAGTGGGGTAAAATTGGTGTGGGGCATGAGAGTAAAGGTGAAGGTTGGGGAAATAAAGAGACAAGTAGGGATTTGGGAATACTTAAGATCAAGGAATATTTATGAACAATAGCACTTCAGGCAACTTATCAAGTCTAAAAATCTTTGGAACTATAAACCAAAATCGAAGAGAGTGATGTCAGATATACGCAGGCAGACCTTCATCTAATGCATGAACAAGTTTTGGAATAAAAAAAAGACCGTCCTAAGCTCTGAGCATTCTATGAATTGCCAAATTCTTAAAAGAAACAGCTAGAAATACACTGCACATGTGTGCAGATTCCCAACAACAAAAATATTCATTTTCTAGATTCTTTACTCTTCCAGAGTAAAACCCAAGAGGGCCAACTTTTCATTACTCAACTCTGGCTTCACCATCATCTGAACATGATGCCCAAGTTGAGCCTCAAAACATCTGCCCTACTGGAGACACTCACCTGGTAGAAGATCTGTGAGGAATTTATTCAAGTGATATGCCAGAAAAGCATGAAATCTTATTTAAAGGAGTTGATATTTGCTTTAAACCAGGAATTGGATTCTAAAGGGGAAGTACTCATGGTAGTTCAAAAGTCTAGGGATTTTATTTTTTTCATTGAGACAGTGTGTAAGGCTTCCTGATGGAAAACCTTTTACTCTCTACCCTTTACAGGCTTCTGGTCATTTCTCCCCTTTCAGTCCTCCTGAACATCAGAGCATGTTCACTGTTCACCCTGAAGCCAATGATCCATATGGTTGATTAACCATCTAGCTAAGTAAAAGTTCTGGGATTGTTTTTCCATTAAGTTTAACAATATGTATATTCTATGTTTCTTTGGAATATAAACATTCCTTGACAGTGACTACTAGGATTGTAAGTAATGTCAGTATTTCCTGTACTGTTTTTGAGAATGCAAGTGTGTTGGTAGTGAGGAACAGAAGGATCTTTATCATATGGGATGTACACACAAAAGTATTGGTATTCCTGCTTGCCATATTGTTGTTATGAAGGAAATAATTACTCCCCAAAATTATTTATTCACAACCTTAGTTTTGATTTGTTCATCTTCAAGTGTGGCATCCACAAAGTAATGCCTCAGTATTGCTCAGCCAATTGTATTGCTCTTAATCAGTGGTAATGGATAAGTTGAGAATGCATAAGTATATTTATGAAGTTTTAAATTAAGTACACAGTATTTTCTGTGTTAAGATTGTTCCATTTTCTCAAAATACACTGAGACTGGACTGAACTGTTTCGGGGTGCTTGAAAGCACTGGTTTCTAACTTATACTTGTGTCACTTCCAACCTATAGATTACTGAAGCTTTACGTGAGGGGAAGCTTATGGGGGACCTGGAACAGCTGGGAGCTAATGGAACAGAGACAGCAGAGGAGTTGTTGCGGAGGGTTTACATGGGAGCATCTTGGGGAGTTTGCCACTTCCACCACCTCCCCAAGTGGCTGCAGGACAATGACTTCTTGAGAAAGGGCCACCGGCCACCACTACCTTCATTCCTTGCATGCTTTCGCTCCATCTTCAGAGTGCACACAGAGACAGGAAACATATGGACACATTTATTGAGTAAGTATTGAGTGTCCATCAGGATCAAATGAAAAAATGGAGTGGCAAATGCATTATGTAATAAAGTTACTGCAGATAAATACTGTAGCAATTTGTGTTTAGTGTGGAACTTTGCCATTCATGTTATATATTTGAAGTATGTGTAAATTTGTTCTTCCTTATAATGCTGTTACACTTCTGCGACATCTCTCTAACGAAAGTTCCATCCTGTTTTCGTATTATTTTGTCATGTTAAATGTTGTTTTATAAAGACAACCAGTCTCTATCCTGGAGATGTCTTCAGGTCGTAGTGATAATGGAAGTATTCTATATTATCAAGCATAACTATGTGGAAATCCATTTCTGAGAAAAGTAATAACGTACTCCGTATTTTTTCAAGTGGAAAAATACGGAGTACGTTATCCCTTTTCTCTGATAATGGAAGATTCGGTCGCTACTTACTTGTCTTTCAAGGATGCTCTGATTGGACGGAGCAGCAGCATCAAGCTTTCCTCCAGTGTCATGAAAGGATATTTCTTGGCATATTGCTCGTTTCTACTTCAAGGTTAGCATGCATCCATACTCAAGATTAAAGTTTTTGGATTTTTACAATTTCCACCACTTCTCTTATAAGCCTGCAGAAATAGTGGTTTTCCCTCACCAACACCCTCGTATGCTCAAAATCGATTGGTTTTCGGTTCTCCAATCTAATTTTTGAGGGAGTTTATGAGAACATGTGAACCTGTGGAAAATCCTTTAGTGGCCAAATAGGAAGATCTATTTGGTGCAGAATTAAGGAGAGCAAAAGGCCACAAAGAAGAAAGATTTCCATCTCTAGACGATCGCTGAGTATGCATGGTGAAAACCAGGGCATTTATACTCGAATATATACTGCAGTCATCACTGGTGGTATATTAGGGCAGTGTTATTTTTCTAAATGTAAATGGAAGATATGTATTATGAAAGAATATAGTGTGTGTATTATTTTTCTTCCTAGTCTTATAGTAATTGCAATTCATTCTAGAGGCAAGTGGAGAAGAAGTGTAGTACCTGCACAAGCTATTCATGTTCAAGTACATTTCTTGCAAAGAATAATTATTTGAGGGAGGTTTGTCAAAAATGTCAGATTGCAGCACATGGAAATTATAGATAGTCATCATGCATGAAAATACATATTTTACTTGTATTAGGAGAAACTAACATGCATCATCTGAATTGTATTTGGCTAAGGATAATTTGATAAAATCAGCTCAGGATTACAAGGGAAAATATTTGGTATAGAAAAAGTTTTTCAAATTATGGACATTTTGTTTCTGGTCCATCTTTATGGGCTATACCTTTTTACATTTTTGACTACTGCCATGTAGTTCAAGGGGTCTGTACTTTGATACAATAAATTTTTCCTGGTCAAGCCAAAAATATGCAACCTCATTTTTTAGTTGAAATATATGTGCTACTGCTGATTGTAGGGCTTTACAAAACGAATATCTAATTTAGTTGATGTAGTCAGTTGCATATTATGCATGGCCAAAGCCTTCTTATTCTGTAGTTCCTTGAAGAGGCCTTTACTTTTGAAGTCTTACATGTTGGTAAGAATTAAATGGTGTTGGAAAGCAAAATCTTTTAATTCTAACCAACCTTCTTATTCTCTCTCAATTCCAAGGCCTGCAGGTGTTGGATCGAAAGGCCCTTTCAACCCGTATCTGGAACAGCAGATGCATTTAACTTGATATCCTCATTTATCATAGCCATCAAAGGTCCGCTGAGTGCTTTTTCCTGAATTTTCTCTATCTCAGTTGGCCCTTTCATGAAGTAAATGGATTGTTCATGATACAATTTTGGGAACAGACTTGGCTTAGCCTGGGTGCCCATTAACTGAACCAAGGGGAAGCAGAAGGAAGAAGAAGACAGGGCATACATCACACAGAGTAAAGAATGATCTGAGTTCCTAATATTTTGCTATATCTGGAGATCTGAAGTAGGAATCATGGTCACACTTGACTTCTCCCCACGGAGTACTTGCAGAGGATGCTTGAAACTTAAATTCAAACCACAGACTACATCTGCCTCTACAGAGGCCATTGCCAGGTGTCTGACTATGGTGCCCCTCTCCTCTGTTTAGTGTGGGCTACCTCATTTAAAGACATGTTTCACAAAAGAATGCAGTGCTGCCCCTTTTCCAGTCACACCCCACTACTGTGTGTTATTATGATGGGAGAAAACATTTTTTTCATGCACTGACAAAACAAAGGCAATTAAAAGTGGAATTTTTCAGCAAGGGATATGGAATAATGATTATATTGTCAATAAAAATCACTTGGAATTCTACACTTCCTAATATCTAAACCTTAACGAATTTTTACAACATTGCTTGGCACATATATTATACCTTTAATGAAAAAACTAATGGATTTAAAAATAAATACATAATCGTATTCATTTGGATTGCACTATCGAAACTCATGCATTTCTTCACCAATTTTAAATCCTTCTGGAATTATGTGCAACATCATACTTGTCAAAGTCCACCACTACAGGATTGGGAGGAATGCCATTGACATTCACATCACTGTATTCCATGCAAATGACATGATGTTGTCACCTTCTAGTTATCAACTTGTAGACATGATCATCAGACTCATTTGTGGTAATTAGGCTCTGGTTTTCCTCAGTGGTGTCAATAGCCTCAGCTGGAAATTATTCTATCAAGTCAACAGATTGGACACAACTACTACCTCCTTCTGCAATTGAACTTTTCATTTCACAGATCATTTTGGGTATTGGAACCTTTTTCTTGTGCCCTTTTGGTAGCAGGATTGATTTCATGCATCCTCTGCCTTATTCAACCTATGTCACCTGTGAACAGTTGATGTAAGATAAATACCAACATAAGTGAATTTGGGAGATAAAATTTAGCCATTCTCTTGTAGAAAGATAACTTTGTGCTTCTTCCAGCAGGTTTCTATCTCAGAAAGTCATGAGAAATTCTGGTTTCTTAAGTTTCATTCATAATTTATTACTGAGCCATGAGATAAAGGAGTCTTTAATGCCAGTGTGCCCATGCCAAGACAAGGCAGGGGATGGGAAGGTTCACATTGCCACTTTTGTAAAGCATTTTCATGAAATTTTTATTTCCATGATTCCTCATAATTAATGATTTTTAGTTATATTTTTAAGACACTTGAAATTATTTCTAAAGTTGTGGCTCCCAGATTTTTAATTCAGCTTTTTCAGCAAATATGCAGTCATTGCAAAATAAAAGTTAAAAAACATTTTTAAAAAAGGATGGTCACTAGATGTAAATTTTATGTTAATTTTTATGGATTCCCAAATTTCACATTTCTTTGCTGACTAGTCTTGTCACAATCTCATCTACATAATACCCTGCAAGCCGCCACAAGGGCGTGTGGCAGGGGGTGAGCCACCACCATACATTCACATGCA
>WURS02462015.1:0-13528 GCA_011762765.2 Rhinocypha anisoptera | reverse complement strand
GAGGATATACAACAGGACACGCGATGCTCCAGATGCACCACAACTAAAAATGTGGTGAAATTCAGCAGGCCTGTCGGGACAACATTATTATTATTATTACTACCCCCTCCCCTCCAGTTTCAAATGGGTATATTCAATGATTACCCTGTATACTGTATCTGTGTTGACTTCGATGAAACCGATTATTTAAAGAATATGTCATGGACTTTCTTCATCATGAAGTTCCATAAAGTTGAGGCTAACACCACTGAATATAATGAGGATAGCTGGAAGAAAGGGGAGACAGTGGGGTCCTGGTTAGCAAGAAAGTGATTACACCATTCCTTCTTAATCATCACCTATCCCTCATCTCTCTCCCCCCTTTTTCCCATTATTACTGTCCAATGAATTCATTCTCACCTAATGGTTAAATTACATGGCCAAAACTCAAGGTCCCCCCCACTACCCCATTCAAATTATATGTAAAGAAATTTAACATGCTTCCATTGAATAAAAAATGAGGTTGATGACAGAAAATTTATAACCATGCATATTTAAAACAAAAAGTAAAACATGATTGTTTTGGGTTATTGTGATGGATAAGCAAGTCAGATAATGATAAAGATTTACAAATTTGAATTGCCTTGTATTGTCTAGAGTACCCATGTTTTAAACCCTTGTTACTTTAGAAAAATCTAATGTCAGCAGCTGCTGGAATCACAACAGTACAAATACTAATTCCAAAAATAATTCAAGACATACAAATTCAAAACTTCAAAAATCCTGAATGAGTGATTTCCAAACATAAATATTCTGAAAAAAATTAATGATGAATCCCAGGTTGGCTGTACATACTTGTAATAATATAGCCATAGAATTACTTACATCAGCCACTTTTTTGCGATTAAAATAGTTTTACAAAAATGGAAAAGTCACAAAAATACCCTCTTATTTTAGCCTATGGTGAAAAGTAACAGGTATTTAAAGTTTCCATCAAATAAAACTCATGTTTAAAAAAATGCAAATACAGAAATAGAAATTGATGAAATAAAGTTTCTTTATTGGGATATGATTACTATTTAATAATACTGTGAATATATACAAATTTTCACTAGTCAATATAACCAAGTATATTAAAGGTTAAGGGAAAAGTAGGAACTCAAAAACTTAATGTATTTTAAAAGTGTAAAAGTGATAATTATTGCATTATTTTTAACCATTTTACTTTCTTAACTCACAGCAGTCTAACAAGAATATAGAAACGTACTCCAGGGAGTGGCAAGATGCAATAAGGCCATATGTGGAATAACAATGGAACTTCCTGATGGTGGAAAAGGAATTAATAAGAAGTCTTTCAATCAGGCATTGGTTTTCTTTGCAGCAGACATGACAAGAGAAAAAGAGATGTTTCCATCCAAACTGATGATATTGAAGACCAAAAAAAATTGCATTGAGCACAACTATTACATAAAGCAGCTTTAAATATGATTAAATATATATACTGAACGGTTATTTCATTTGTGTTAGTAACTATGTAGCTAACTACATCAAGGAAGAGTGTGGAATAAAGATAAATGCATAGTGGCTAACATATGCATTTAGAGATGTGTGGAAGGTTAACAGTGAATGTGAACTGCAGTGTTTTTAATTACATGCAGAAAAGTGCAATTACAACAAAATGGCAACATTACATTTTCTGAAGGTGTAATGTCATTTCAGGACAGAATTCTTCACATCATGTAAAAAAAATGAGACCTGAAATATTAATAAAACTATGTTTTCTAAGGCTTCATTGTCTTCTGTATTACATCTTATTCGTTGTGTACCAGTCCTGTCATCCATTTTATAAAAAAAATTGCATTTTGGTTGCTTCTTAGATATTACTCCACTCGAGAATAAACTGATGGACCAATAACTTTGATGAAATGCTATGAAGCCAGAGAATTACAGCTGAAAGTGGTTTGGTTTCTTTAAAGGAACTGAGATTTAAGTGAAAGTTTGCTTGTTTACTTTTTCATGACATTCTTTCTGGAATCCAACACTCAATATGGTAACTGCACATTTTGAAGAGATTATTCATTCACAGGCAAAGGAAAAGCAAAAAAAAATCCAGACACATACTACGCTGCAAGGCTTGTTAAATAATTAAGTCCCATTTATAAGAAATAGTTTTACAGAATTTTACTTTTACAGGAAAGGGCACATCTAAAACTACTTTTCTAAGTACCTTTCATCTGTCAGTGTGGTGAATTAAAGTGCCAATCAATCAAAGTAATCAAAGAACTAATTTTTCTATTATCTCTTCAGAAAATGATGATGCCAGTGAAGAAATTCATTATTGCAAACCACTTGACATTGGGAAGATGTTTTGCTTGCTGATGTCTTGTGAAGAGTTACATTAGCAAATGCTGAAAGTTACTGAAAAACTCAAAATTTACACTGTGCAATTCAAACGAAAGGCACAATATGCTTAGATATGGAATAATGTTGCTTTACAAGAATTCTGAATGAGTCACTGTGACACCCAAAAGAGATGACATAGTTAAAGTCCAACTTACAATTCAAAACTAAATGACTACCACCCTGTACCACTTCTTTTTGCATTTAATGCTACCTGATCACTGTGTCAAAAATACTTCCCAGTAATGGTTATCTCCACCGGTGGCATTGCTCTGTGAAGTTGGAATGGAAAAATAAACTACCTGATAAAACAGTACCTCAACAATGGTGAAATTTTTGTAGTGAAGTAGTTTAAAGCAAAATCTTCCATGTAAAAATAAAATTGAGCAACACCAAAACATTACTTTCTAAGCACATTTTGTACTTACTACTGACTGAGTATCCTGAATAACCATGATTTATTATTTGATATTAATCTTTGGCCTCAACTTCCTTACCTTATTCCTCAAAAGCTTTGGAAATTTTGTTAGATGGAAAATATGTAAAAGGTCCACTTAAGATGCAAGAGGTTCAAAAAGCACAGGGTACAAAGCCAATTGTCATTCATTTTTTATTATGACCTTAGCTCCCACAAACCTTCCCCCTAATAGAAAAGGCAGAATGCACAGAGCATCAGTTCCATTCTCAAATCACAACTAAAAGAATTTATGATAGCACTTTGACCTGTTTTAAGCTATTTCCAATAAAGAATGGAAAAAATCATTGTAAAATATACTTTCTCTAGCTTTTTCACCCCTTCCCACAACTTTTCATGTGATAACCTTCTTCCAGCAAAAGTTTAAATGTTATCAATAAACCAATACAAAGTATAATCTCTCATCATATTAAAAATTAAAAAGTAATCTCGACACAAAAGAAAGAGGTCAACCTTATAATATGATGTATCATGCTCCAAACTTCACAAAAAACTCTCACAAGATTTCACACAAAAATAGCAATTATAATTTTTTAGATATGACAGTTCACCATTTATTTAGTTGGTGTTTCAGAACACTTATCACTGCCTGTGACAAGACTTACATTTGACACAATGTGCATTTAAACAGATATAAAACATTTAACAAATCCATCCATTTGTCAACATTTGTATATGAGCTTGACAAAAAAATGACAGTGATAAAATAATACAGCCTGAGCTATTTTCACATCCATTACATTTTATTATAGGAAAAAATACACTAAGCAACATGGTTGCGGTATATTTTTTCTCAAGAGTCAAATGATAAATATAACATTTATACAAAAAAACTATTATTTACATCTGCAAACAAAAACTTTGAAAAACTTTATTGCATGGTCAGTTATACCATAGTTTGCATATACTTATCTCCATAACCACCAAGAGAAGCTTTTGAATTTAAAATTATAATTAATGCCACAGTATTTACACTAGTTTATAAGGCATGTATAATTTTTAAACACCTCAACAGGGCATGGATGTAAAAACGAAAACTATTTACATCAAAACTTATAAAAAAGTTAAACCTCAATAAAATTAAAGTTTTAAAAAATTAGCACTAAAAAGTTTACAAAATATTTAAAATAATTTTTATATTTATCTTTAACATAAAAAACTTGAAACATTTCAATCACTAATTAAATGAAACATTCCAAGATTATCATATTAAAAGCTGCTATATGGCTCATACCATAAATAAAAAATAAATGTACAACAATGATCATCTAAATAAATGTTTTTACAAGACTAGTTGTACCTACATGGGCTCCCTCCTTGAGAAGAAAAAATTAACCTGAATCTCTTTATATGAGCACTGAGTATGTAATTGAGAGAGAAGTGCTTGCCACAAATGAAGACCTCAATTGCCTATAGGGATCATATCACTATTCAAGGTAAAACAGTAAAATCCCATTATAAAACCCCACACCATATCCCCCTAAATGATTACATTGACTATTTTCTTGGTTAAAAGTAGGTAACTTTGGAGTGAATTTTATGTCAATGTGCCTACCGACGTGTGGCAATGGTACTACTTCAAGTGAGCAATGCATTTAAATCCTAAAACATCAATTTCTATTGTATTATGTAAAAAAATTAGTTACAAAATAAAGTTTTACATGGTTTTTATTGCTTTCCATCCAGTTTCCCATAATAACACAGGTTGCTGATAACATGAGTGTAAACTCGGTCCCCTTACACCCCTGTTATAATGGGATTTTACTGTATTTCTAACATATTTGCCAAGGAATATATATTTCTAAACCCAGATACTTGAAGGGTAAATTATCCATAAAAATAATTAAAATTAGGTTTAGCACCATGTAGGGAAATAATAATGCTATTTCTACAATAAAAATAAACAAATGTGCAAGGGAGAGAAAATTTTTGAGAAAGGAACAATAAAATAAATTTTCTTTATGACCCCTTCTGATGGACAGTCAAAGAATTCAAAGGGAAACCCAAAAGAAAATATGTTAAATCCTATCATGAAACAAACTTAATGCATACATAGTAACATAAAAGTATTTGTTAATAGGGGAAGGATATGCTAAAAATAAAAACTTATCCGACTTTTAGGTATATAATGAGATTTACAGAGCCCTAACAGCAACTGAATGAAATATCAGAATTGATTTTAAGATAAATTTCAGTCAGCGTTATTGACTTGGAAATCTTAACAGAAAATTTCCAAACCCAAACAAGAGAACCTGTTCAATGCTGTTCTGCTTCCCTCATGCCTTCAAATTAAGATCCCATGCAAAATTCTGCAATATACTCACATTCTGTGAGGTAAAATATTCCCTCAAACATCCACACTCAGACAAGCTATTGTGTGAGATCAAAGAGGAATGTTTTTATGAGAGCAAAAGTTTCATTCATTCAATCAATAATACTATTTGTAATATGTATGCACCAGTCATTTTCTCAAAATTGAGATTAGAGTAATCTTGCATTTAAAAAAACAAACCAATAAATAATATGCTCTACTACATTAAGTAAACTTTTGGCAGTGTAATCAGTTTGAGCTTTGTCTCAAACAAGCAATATTTTTATCCAGACTACAGACCAATGAAAATGACAAAAACAATTTTTATAAAAATACAACCACCGTTTATGCAGTTAACAGTTAATGCCCATCAAGTTTATGACATATCTAAAATGATTCTTCCTGATTAAATATCTGCTGACAATACTGAAAAATGATACATGATTACTTTATATGTGGGAAATGGACCTGAAAATCACATTGGCTGGATATAATACCCTCAACAATCATTCAATATTTATTATCAAAGAAGAGAAAAATAACTAAATATATAGCCATTCATAAAATATAATTCATATCCCCAATTTACAAATTAAGCCATTTACACTTTGCACTCTACGATGTGGTAAACATTTGAGTAAGCAAAAAGCTATCTTAAATCCTTAGTTTTATATTGCATTTCTTGTCCTTAATTTAAGATACTATAAACAACTGTATACCACACTGACATTAATTAATGAAGAACCCAGAAGAGTTTAAATTTTAGAGTCATTATTCTTTTTAACTTTAACTTCTGGCACATTAGTTTGGGATTCATCACCAATTGATATTATTTCATATTTTGTGGAATCAGTTTACCTATAAAATTGTGAGATATTGCAAAATAATTTTAAAATAAAATTCTAGAATGCAAAGAGAATAAGAGAGACAACTTGATGTCCCTTCTCTGTTCACTGATAAGGCATAGGCACTATCTGTATGATGATGTGTTTCTCTCACATTGAAAGCTGAATATTCGATAATTACACCAATATCAAATTTTAATTTCAATGAAGTTATGATTTCAAATTAATCTCAGATTAAGGCATTCTTCAATAAATTAATTATAAAGAGTTACAGTGAGATCTCACACTCCAATGAAGAATTCTAAACGCATAGCCAAGCAGTGAATATAACCAAAATGAATTTACATTGCTTTCTGCACATATATGTGAGCATATTACATGTCTACTATTTAGAAGAAAATTTAGGATACTATTGGAAGTAATTGGAGACTGTAACTCATTGAAAATAAAAATGAAGATGAAGAGACATAAATAAGGTTTAGTTAATATACTAAAATCAATTAACCATACATACAAAATTTCAACACAGGGTCTTATTACATATATAAATGAATTAGAGTAAATGAAAATAGAACAACATGGAACATATCTACCTGGTGGGGAAAAAAATGTTCTTCCATTACAGCAAAAGTAAGTTGACCTATACAAGATCATAGTAATCAATGTTGCCATCTATCCAAGCTCATTCCACAAAATGGATACAGCAATTGCCACAATTATAGTTAAGCAGTTTCAAGATAAACTGCTTAAACAACATTTGGTAAATCAATGTTTAATTGTCACAGCATATGACATCATGTCATCATGACTTGTTCTCCAGTATCCTTCAATCAGGATATAAATTACTTTAAGTCCATTCATCTCAGAACTTCACATGTAAAAAAAATAAGAAAACACTCTAAGCAAACTATGAGTAAATTTCTTTCAATGTCCTTAATTTAAATGCACCATGAAAATGGGAATTAGATTCAAAACTACCCAAATATATATGAATTGGATCATTCATTGTTTCTCTTGGTATTACTGAATCAATACAATCTTCCAAATAATTTTAATGCAATCTACTTACAAACCTATGGCAATAATAATTAATAAAATATTGAAAGCTCCTTGATTATAGTGAATAACAATGTTCACAAACATTTCATATCACTGGAACAAGTAGTGAAATATACACATATATTTACATGAAGGAAATTTATACACCCAGGTTCTCAAAACATGAATCGAACCAGAACATTACCATCTATGTGTACAAAAAATTGATTTAGGATTGATGAAATATGAGGCACGCCAAGGCAGAAAGTGAAATATGTTATCAAAGGGGAAATGCAAAGGTAGAACTTGATGAAAATGCTTGGTTCTGATTACAGCAATATAATTACAGAGAGGACAGGGTTGAATCACGTCTCTGCAACAGTCATACTGCAAAATAGAGGTAAAAAAATGTTGTTTCAGTAATAAAAGTAATTGAGATATGGTGATGTAGCAAAACAACAAACCCTTAACTTTCAAACTCTATCAGCCATAAAGTACATATGAAGTAGGTAAATGAGTAACGATTTTTGTGTTTTCACGATTCTGGTGAAGTCTTTGCAGGTTTTTCACTGGGTTAGGGCTTCAGCTGCCGATGCTTCAATGGCTAACTATGCCATTATCCTCAGGGTGTTGATGCTGGGTCATCATTTTCACCTTCCTTATATACAGTCTGCTTAGGATCAGGTCACTTCTAATTGGCTGTTTCTCTTGTTTTCTCTCCTTCTCTCTGTCTTTTTCTCTGTCTTTTCTGGAGCACAGAGTTCCTGATTGGCCGAGGGTGTACTCTCCATCATGGTTGAAATTTTTTCTGATTCTATCACCTAAGTCCTATCTAAGTCTGATTTCTATCACATCCTTTGTCAGATGGTCTCAGTAGCCATTTGCTCTGCTAATTAATTTAGCTTCATCAAAGAGAATCCGATAGTCCTGAGGGATGCTGTGCTCCACGATGGCTGATTTTTTGAGATAGCTGAGTCTAAGGCACCTGTTGTGTTCCTTAATTCAGGTTTCTATTTTTTAGCCCGTTTCTCCAATGTATGCTTCCCCACACTAGTATGGGACATCGGATGAGATGCTCTTTTAGTTTCTCTGGTGGTTTATGAATGGCCTCTATTTTGTGTTTCCCCAATATCCTTCATAGTTTTATTCATATCATATCCACAATTAATTAACAGAACAAATGGCTACTGAGACTGTCTGACAAAGGAAGCGACAGAAATCAGACTTGAAAGAAAACCTTCAACCATGATGGAGGATATGCCCTCATCCAATTATGGAAGCCCATGCTACAGAAACTGAAGACAGAGAGGAGAGAAAATGCAAGCAACAGTCAATCGGAAGTGACCTGAGCCTAAGCGGACTGTCTATGAGGAAGGCGAAAAGGATGACCCATCATCAATGCCCTAAGGATGATGGCGGAGTTAGACATTAAAATGTTGGCAGCTGAAACTCTAACCTGGTGGAAAATCTGCAAAGACTTCAACACAATAAGTATATTTTTATGAGCAATTTTAGTACATAAACATTTTTACAGAAATTCTAACTCAATAAAAAATAAAAACACTATAAATGTATCAATATTTCTGTATTCTTCTACAAATAATAATAATATTCTAAAATAACTACAATAATATCTTAAAATGTGGTCAGTATGGTATAAATCATACTGCATTTAATTTTCAATGGCAAATACATGCTCTGACCTTCAGGTATTTTAATTGTTATTGAGATTGAATCTAATATGGTCTGCCTTTATCAATGTTAGCCATAATAAAGTAGTTCTAGTGTGAGAATGAGAAAAGACATTATCCTTATGAGAGGTGAGTTACTTTTCAACAGAAATAAATTATTTATTAACTCGTTACTAATAATTGAACCCTAACTGTACGGCACTTCAGGTATGATAATGCGGTTTCTCTTTTTCACATAATTTTTTTGTTAATTTTATTTTTATTTCCAACATGATGCTGCATCAATAAAGAATGATTTTTTTTATTTCAAGATACAATAAAAAAATTACAACTAATCTTTAAATGTGGGATTTAAATAGCTACAAAGCTATCTCTCACTGCTGAAGATTTAATTTGTCTGTATCAGCTCAGATAAAGGCCTCTTTATTTTTAACTAATTAGCAGGAAATTTTCAAATAAAAACATTACATATTGTTGCACATATTCATGGAATTCAAATAGGAACAAAAATTTAAAACACAAATGAAAATTAATCAAATATGAGAACTGAAAATTCTTCAATTATGTTATTTTGGAGGAAATCAAACTTTCAATGAAATGTACAATTATTTTATCTACTTTAATACAATGTTCTTCAAAACAATGGGTTGTAATAATCCCACTTTGTAAACATCACACATTATCTTTGTTCTGAATCTGACTTTATGGGCATACACTCAACATCAAACATGACTTCTACTCTCTGAACAATGCATTTTTTTGCCTCTAAGGGAAGTAATGGATTTCACTGGCACAGGGTTTTCCCCTCTGCATTGTGATAAGGGTAGATGTGCATTTTTACACCAACTAGATAATGAGGGTAAGACAAAACTGACTGTTAGTCATTTGACCACCACATACACAGCCACCCAGCTGTTCAGCATTGTTACCCTGAGGAGGCGAAAAAAGTCTCTTTGTCTGCTTCCACAAGTTGAACAGGATTTTTTTAGGTTTTCAGTTCAGTGATTTCCTTGTTTTGGCTAGAATTTACTGGATCCCTGAAAATATTTATCCTATAATTCTAATTCTCCTTCCTCAGGTTCTCTTTCTGGTTGGCCTCAGAGTTTGACTCAACTAAAAGTTCATTTTCAACAGCAATTTCTATATTTTGAACTTAGGTGTCATTTCTAAAACTCAGTGGGCCAAGAAACGTAAACTATATTGAAAAAAATATATGTCTGACAGTATGATACACAATCATGAAAAAGAATGGAAACAATTATCTACAGAAATATCATGAAGTTCCACAGGGAAGAAAAAAGATTGTGGACAACACACAGTACAAAGGAATTTTAGGAGTATTGTTGGAATGGAGACCATTATTCAGATATTCCTTTCAAAATTTATTGATATTTCCATTGCTGTTGAATTTATATTACCCTACTATATAACAGCCAAAGTAAATGTATGCATATATAATTATTTTTACATTTATTATATGAAATGCATCTTTTTTATTAAATTACCTCAAACCATCTTGGAATGGGGGGATAGATATTCTGAATTAGTGAGAGGGGAGTGTTGAGCAAAAAAATTGAGAGCCAGTGGTCTCGAGGTTTGGAGGCACATGATAAATCTGGAAAAACTATATGCAGAGTATAACATAAAAAGAAATAACTGTTAAAAAACCCATTTTCCCTGTGCTTGTGTTCTTTCATAGAAACCCCTTTCCTTGAGAAAGTTATAGAACTACGTGAGAGAGAAGGTCAGGGTGACCATTTTCCCATCCACTGGTTTATCTGAGTATCAGACCCCTTATTCCCCCTCCTATTGAATTTTGACAGTAAAGCCATACAACATGGTGAGATAACAGTCACAGTCACCTCTCTACGCCCAAGTTTCATACCAATAACATCCATATGACATCTTCAGAACTTGAGGATTCAGACATGGCACTTTCAGCAGTGAGAGACAAAAACCACCAGGCTAACACATATTGGCTTTTTCAGCATTTAGAGGTTAATGCAAAATAATAGAATGCCTACATTGTTTGTGTAAGAGACTGAAACCTCTGATGGTTATGACAAATATTTAGTAGTTTTAGTAATTATATAGTATACTTTGTACATAAACTAGATTTCTACAAAGAGAAAAACGGTTTTAACATGAATCATTGCAAGCATCACAGAAATCCACTTGACTGAGTTAAATTTCTTTATGAACAAGGGTTTTTGGATGACAGTCTACCAATAAAGGCATTATGTCTCAGTAACAATTTTTATTTGAGTTTCAATAACTGCAAGTGATCTCCTGATAAAATGAAATACACAACAAAATTGAGGCAGGTTATTTGGAATGAACAACAAAGTAATTATGGCATTATTGATAATGATCTGTAAACTACCAGTTAGGTAGGTTTTTGATTAACTCAAGAGTTAACAAAAAGCCTACCCTGATCTACAATACAGAGCAGAATTCAATAGCAAAAAATCAGTAGCATGAAGGTTTACAATGAAAACCTTCGACTAATAAAAAAGGGCTAAATATTAAAAAATTAGTTTTTTTGGCAGCATTGAGTATATGTAGTGATTCAATACTAATATATATACAATCAAAAACAAGTTACAAGAAATCAAATCTAAGTGCAGAGTTAGATATAACACCTTTAAAAAGTGATGAAATTAGCTCACCTAGTAAGTAGAATTTAATTAAAATACCACAGACATTCAATGAACATTTATGGCAGGCACATTTTCTGCTTTGCAAGCAACAACATAGCCAAAAATAACAGAAAAGCATTATGTCAAATAACATCAAGGAGTAAGGAAACCAGTCCCCAAAAGCTACATAGGTTACATTTACCTTAACACATAACTCTCATTTTTAGTCTTTGAGGTTTGTCCAGGCAGGAAGTGGCATGTTAATCACAACTAAAACTTACAATGTTTCAAATCTTCCACCCAATAAATTCAAATACACTAATGTTGAATTAAATCCGGAAGATCCTGAAAGTAAATGCCACAACCGAACATTTAAGGAGGAAACAAGCAGTACAAGATCTGTTAAAATAATAACAAAACTTCTTGAATAACTGGGCATCCTAGTATTGTGTGGTCGTGTGCACTAAAACACACAACCTCTGATCAGCCATCTTTATTTGATTGTTAACATCTAGTTTTAGTTTCCAATTTTTGTTAAATGAATTCAACATGATAATTTTTGCAATTTTCCATTTATTGGAGCAATGATGAAATCTGAAATGTTGTGTGAAACTGGGGAAAACATTTACAGAAATATTTAATCATATGAGGGCTCTTGGTTATACACAGTGTTATGAATGGTTTACCTGATTCAAAAGTGTTGTCAGTCAACTGAAGAAGACCTTCGACAAGGAAGGCCTTTGACCTCAACTGGTAACTGATTTAATTTTTTTTAACTTCATTGGAGTTGTACAATTTGAATTTTAGCCTCAAAGTCAAAAATTGAGTCAAATGATTCAAAGGCCAGTACTGCAAAGGCACTTTGAAAAAATTGCATGAAAAAATTCACAAAAAGAGAGCATGGTTCCTTCGCCATGACAATGTCCCTGCCCACTCAGCCCTGTCATTTCATGAGTTTTCTCCACTGGTCTCCTTTCTCCCCAGACCCTGTGTGTTTTCTTGTTTCCAAAATGAAATTATTGCTGAAAGGATCCCTTTTTGACACCATTGATGAGATTAAGAGGAATATTAGTCACTGGTATTTTAGGAGATTCCTAGAGAAGAAAGGTGAAATGGAAACACCACTAGGACATTGTGTGAAGAGGGGAGTCCTTTGAAGGAGACAAGAGGATCAATAAGATGTACGGCAAATAATAAAAAGAAAATACTTTGGTATGTTTTGAACAGACCTTGTAGCAGTACTACAAGGTGACAGTTCTGAAAATGAAGTGATGAAAATGAAAATCAGTTTATATTTATAATAACCAAGATTAGATCTAAATGCCTCTTCATTTTAATTATTTTATTATTGGCAATGATCATGTGCGGTTTGAATTGACACCCATTTGTCTCCTGTTTTGGCATGTGGTGTTTGGTATGGATAGCACCATCTACATTTCTAGAGTGAATTATAACCTAGTAACTCATTACATAATTATTTTTGGAAATCATTGTTTTATTTGATTTTGTCATGTTTCTCAGTTTCCTGTGTCCTAATCAAATAAACAAACTCAAAAACTTTCAATGAAAAATAATAACATATGAAGAATACACACAAAATTTAGCATCTGAAAGGTAATAAGTACAACTTAAAACATGTAAAAGATATTGTGTAAATAGATTAAGAAACATTAACAATGAAGTAAAATTGAAGAAACACTTATAAGGCCCCAAGCATGGAAATTAACATGAAGGTGATATGTCTCCAGACGGGCTTTTGTGTGATTATGAAGATGCTAAGATGCTCTTTCAGAAGAAGCTGATACAGCTGTTAGAATGGCATAAGAAACAAGAATTTGTATATGCAAATTTGTGAGATTACAGAATTCTCGTTGTGGCACTTTGTTATGTAGGAGTAGCAATAATTTATACAGTGGTCTCCTAAAGGATTTTTCATGGGAACTACTGTGTTCTAAAATGGAGGTCTCGACTGAAATATGAAAACCTAACCTTTTTGTAGGAATTATAATGTGTCATTATTTAACCCGTTACCTGTTTTTGACATAATATTACGCGACAAGGTAATGCAGGCGGCCTGTTTTTGACATAATATTACATTCAGGTTAGTCTTTCCATTACCCTGTGTTTTTGACGTATTGTTTCGTTCTCTA
>WURS02462004.1:0-13529 GCA_011762765.2 Rhinocypha anisoptera | reverse complement strand
GTGGGTCATGGGATTCGACACATGGGTACGAATAATTAGTGCGCCCATAAAGGAGAAGGTTGGACAACAATCAGAAAAAGAAGAGGCTTGCCTCTGCATTGCCACAAATGCATGTAATGCAGAGGTGAGCACATGCATTCCAAATTCGATTGAAAACAAGCATGGAGGTGTAGCCGGCAATATCCATGCGTTGGCTCGCGCAAATTAAGTGTTGGGATAAAGTTCACTAATCTCAATGGAATCCCACAAGTGGGAATATTAATTAAGACTGGAGAAACTCCTTCATTATCGTTTATTTACTTATTTTAGATATCGATTTTACAAAACAATAATCAGTAGTAGTGTAAATTGGGTATTTTCAAGCGTTACTTTGTGGAAGCGGTTCATAATGAAGATGAAAACACTTGGAAAACTCTCAGTAGTAGTGTGCTTGTATGAGTGTTGTAGTACGATTGTTGTTAGCCGCAGCTGGATTTATGTGAGGAAAATAAACGCTAGTTACTCAAATGGGGCATAATATGTTGGATTTTGACGTTACAATCTATGACTTCAATCGTCGTTATGGTAACCTCTATCATCTGTACAGAATAAAGGTCGAATGCCAACAATTCGACGCTGTGTCGCTACCGTAAACAAGAAATCGACCCGTATCACGCTAAGAAAAAAATGTATGTTGCTACATTGGGCAAGGAAGGAACGCCTAATGGAATTTGAATCAGTTTGCTTATTAACCGACGAGAGGTCCCGTCTGCGTCAAATACGAGGTTGGAGCAGCTACCCACTCATCTGAAACCGCCTCCAATTTAGGAAGGCTGCACGGGTGAATCCCCTGGAACCAATAAATATTCAATATCCTCCCTTCGCCCTCCTCCTTCGATGCGCTTTGCATTTTCAACAGGAGAGGACGTCGTGTGGGCAAGTTTTTCCGAAAAAATGAACACAAAGCAGCATAAACTGTCTACCTTTATTGGTTGACATAATGGGTTTGGTTTAACATCTAGGAGAGGGAAGAAATTTCCTCCTGCATGTTAGCTGGTCTTTTCTTTGCTCCTTGATATGAATGGATACTTTGTTGTTCAGGTCCCGCGTCGCTTTTGACTGAAAATATCTATCGGGTGGAAAAAATAGATCCTCACGCAGCGCCGGTGATTATTTATCGTTATTCCTTTCGGGCATGTCCATGCTCTTCCGATGGATTTCTTAATTCTGCTAACAATGGGACACTTGTGTGCCTCAGTTCTGGTGATATGATTTGAATATTCGCCTTGGGATGGTGTCTTTTTATGTTCACAATTCTGATATGATTTCAACCTCACAATTTTTATTTTTTCCATCCTAAGCATTTCCCAATTTTGAGCTGGGGTCGCTCTGTTAAGTGATTTTTGGCTCATACTTTTACAGCCGCAAACCCTTGCTGACCCCAAACATTCAGGAAATTTAGTTTGAGACAAACAAACCATTTATGTCCTGGGCGAGACTCGAACCCACGACCATTTGGTTAGCCTGGCGAGCTCGCCACCCACCCGGTTAACTCGTCGGACTTTTTCTCCTATTTTTCTTTCCTTAGATAATCGAAGAGTAATTGATTAAACGACGTGCATCGTTTAAATTATACAGGCGGAATACAGGTTTTCTTTGAGAGACATATTTAGGATCATCATGGGTAATTAAATTTGAATTAACCAAAATGTATGGGAAAGAATGAATCTCCGCGTCTTGTACACCTTGCCTGAATTTCTCTCAAACATTGCATATGCATTCACGTGTGACGCATATATTTTTAGTCATTTGATGATGCCCAATCCCTTGGGAAATGGGAACTTAATCTTTATTGCAGATGATTAACCTTAACAATAATGGTGGTGGACGTCACAAAACTTTCCTATATACCCTTGCTCGCCCATTATAACGTGGGTCAATTGACCATAATCGAGCAGAAGGCAGTTTCTTACTCGGGGTGGATAGGCCATGTGGCGTCCCCTTCCGCTCTCTTGTAAAATAACTCGATCATCAAATAAAGTGGTGGATACTTAGAATAGTACTAAAGAGTTGATTACCAATATTTTAAAGATTGCTTCCTATATAATTCGCTTATACTTCATTGTTTGATGAATTAATATTTTAGCCCTACTTTCATGAGCGTCGCCACATAAGCGGCAATTGGAAATTTTATAGAGCTAACACGGAAAGTAGCAGATATAATTGACCATAAACATTTATATGGATAAGAAAATAAATTATATTCAATTATTCAAGTATTTTTGTCAACAATGTTTGTTAATGTTCTTTAATAAGATAAAAAACTGATTTTTAGTCACAAAATCTGTTCGTATGTTCTACGACGCCTGTTCTTGTTGTTAATTACGATTTGTATTACCAGGATCATATTGAGAGAACTGTGAATTTGTTTGCTTTGGAATGGACGGCCATTTATAGTCAATTGTATGTTTATACGTAAATAATTAACATGTGTCTTTATGTGTTTACTTTCATTCTGTTATTCGTAAATGCGCCATCAGTCTCTGCTGGGAGAGGAATAATGTTACGACCATTAAGATTTCATTGAGTTAATGATCAGTGTAAGCGGTCAACTGATCATGCTTGACAGTATTCTCGCTTTCATGATGACATCATTGAAAAATAGTCGAGTAAGCTGGTCATTGAAAATGATTCGGTTGGGCAGTTCTTGTAAGGACATCATCGATCATCAAAGATGACTTTCAGTCTCAATCTGAAGTGACGAGAAAAATATTCCCTTATTTACCGAAGAGAATTTGTTCTTTTTAGATTTTTCTTGTCGTCTGCGGCCGCTCCTTGTGTCACCATCAGCTGAAGGCAATTCACTGACAGTGGAGCTGTTAGTAATTCTTGTATATTAATTTTACATGACTTTCCTTTCTTATTGAATGTAAAAATTCAGTCTAAATTGGAATGGATTTTGTTAGGTATGCCAATTTTATTAAATCTAAAAAAATAGGATGTTTTTTCTCAGACGAAAGTTTGTTATCAGATAATTTCATCCATTGTAAAAAGCTCCTGTGAAATATTGAACTTCGAGGGAGGAGGGGCTCTGTTAGGTCGGAAAAATTTCTGAAAGAATCCCAAATGGCGATTCTGAATTTAAACGGGTTGCAAACTTAATCACTCCGTCAACAAGACCGCCGTGAAAATTTCCTAAGCTCCTTTTCCATCTGTTCCACTGCCATTCATGAGGCAAACGATTGGACTTTCGCTCCGACAGCCAGATGGCAATGTTAAACAGAGAAACCGTGACCAGGGAGAATGTAGCTTCTTCACTGCTCGTTCCAAGTCTTCTCCGCGACTGAAAACTATCATCGCGTGATACCAAAGATGCAATTTGTAGGATTCTTCTTTTTTGCTTTCGAGTTGACTAGACAGCGGTAAAATTATACGAAATAGTTTTTCATTGTTGATTATATTAGACCTTTACAGAAGCAAATCGCCTCTCGAAAAGGCCACACGACGTCTGCCAGGAATACGCGTCGAGAATCGTTTCACACGTCACTTTAACTATGAAGAAAATGTGATTGGTTTCACATTAACATTGGCTATATTCGAGTCCAAAGACCATTTAACTATTTTCATTCATTTTGTTCGAATAATGAAGGAGATATAATTGATTATTAGGGGAACTTCTAATGATATAAACCACAACAAAGAAAACCTTAAATACTCCTCCAGAAAAAAGATTAAGGACAAAGGAATGTGGCTATGCGCTAATCTAATCGTTAGAAATAATCTGGAATTTGTTGAGCACTTCTACAATTCCCCAACCGCAGGAAAATCAAGGAGTATAATCAGAAAAGAATTATTGAAAGCGGAAAATAATGTAATAATTACAGTCGAAAACAATGGAATACAGGAAACTTGTATTGAAAATAATTACATGGCCATAAAGGACTAGGAGATGGTAGATTATTAAAGACGATATAACAAAGAGTGGAAAGCTTGACTTTGACTAATGGATGAATTAATTGTTAAGTTGAATAAATCATGATAAGTTTGACAGTATTTTCCTTTTTTCTTAGCACTCAGTGAAATGCAATGATACAAGTATTTTATTAACGATAAAGATACATTTTATTGTCTCGTGAATATAAAACATATATTCCATATATGTGATTGTATTTTCAGCTGGGCAGTATGAGAAAGTTGTCTTTAGTCATATGATGTTCTCTCGAGAAGGTGATGTCCGACAAATTCTTGAGAGTAAAGAAAGGTGAAGCATGCGAGATATCCGAAAATCTAGAATCCTCACCAGCATAAGAATCCTAGAGTTATCATTTAAGCCATGAAGAAATTTCATCCCTTGTTGGGCCGGCAGCCAACTTCAACAAAATAGATCACCTCTTTTCATGACGTCTGCACTGCACCTCGTACTAAAGTCTACGTTTCGAAAATAGCATCAATGATTCCTCCGGGAATGATAGGAATCCGCGGCGTCTCCGGGATATGCATTCCGGAAATATTTTTCCTTAATGAGTTCATTTTAGAGGCTTCTTTTGGCTCCCCCCCCACCCTCGCCGTGATTCACATAAATTCTTCTAAAGGGATGCACGCGCCTGGACTTGCGAGAGGAACGGAAGCGTGAAATGGGTGCTCTGCGTAAGGGTAATAGGAATCTCCGTGTGGACGAGACCGAATTAGATTCTGTTCATTCGAACTCGGTTCTTCAACTTAGTATACTCCAAGATAATAAGGTGGTCAGTTGTTGATGGTCGTTTGTATCGATTTTGGTGAGAGGAGAATAATCCTCCAAACTGCGACCGCAAACACATTTGTCGGTTTTATGAAAGCTACTACAGTTTGATGAAGGGTTTCCGGTTTTCCAGGCGAATATACTGTAGGAAGAGTTCTTGAGTTTCCCATTGGGTACACTGGTTTATTACCAACAACGTTTCGTTAGCTAAGTCGGCCATCGTCTTCGGGGTGAGTGAGTTTGCTTGTTAAAGTTGAGAGCCAACATTTTTTGTTTTACTGTCGTAGTTTATCGTTTTGTTTCATAGTTGCCCTGATTACATCGTCTTGTCTTTACGAAAGCTACTACATTTTGCTACCGGAAGTTGTGAGCCAATATTTATCATTTTTAGTGTTGTGGTTTAACGTTTAATTTTTTTTAGTAACACTAATACAATCTTCTCTTGCTCATTAGAAAAATAGTGTGAGCTGCAACCTTACAAATTATCTTGAGAAGAATAAAAGTATCCTACGACGAAAGAACGTTGTTTGCAATTTCGAGTATGGTTGAATTTTTTAAGGAGTACGCCAAACTACATTCATTTAAGGAGTACGTCGCGACTACATTCATTCGGTGCCTGCTCAAATGAAAGAAAAGCTGTTTAAATGAATACAACACCAAAGCCAACTTGTATTATTCGTTCAGAAATCGAAAGAAATCATCGGACTCAACGTATCAAAGTTTTCGCGAGTATCTTTGCAATAAAACGTGTGTAAAAACCATACGATCTGGTTGGGCATACGCTTTGGATGTCACCTCGTTTTTTACTTGCCACTGCTTAAAAAGAATTTATTAATTTATCATAAGGATTTATGTGACAGGTCTTGATTTGTTCAAGAAATCACTATGAATAACGCTTAATGCGAAACCCCCGTAGTTTCTGAGATCCAGCACCCATTGGCATAATTAAATCTCTGACATCTTGACGCAGTAATAATCCCAACTATTGTATAATATCCACTAAATTATTTGGACAGCAGTTATTTTATTAATTAATCTTTTTTTTTTCGTTTGTGAGTCATAGTTTAAAAGATCACCGGCTAAAAAGAGCTTATGTAAACAGAGAAAGGGACGCTAACGAAAAAGGCTCACAACTTTTCGGCGACCATATAGCCTTCGTCTACGTCTAGGTTTCTCTTTATTTGTTACCAGCTTCCCTGTCTTCAAGTTCATCTTTTTTTTCGACATCGATTTTATAGAAACACAATTATACATCACGTGCTTGTTTGCCTTTGTAATACCAGAGTATTTCCTACGCGCACATACTGGAAGTGAGCAATATAATGCCAATTCCATGATTTCATATCGATTCAGAATTGACGTATAAGAGGAATGAGGAAGTTTTATGACGCTTAATTTATTTTTACTGCGATTAAAGATGTACTTTTGACACATTCAATTGTTTCTCCTGTCGTTCCTTCGTGAAGCAGTAATCTGTTCGCCAAACAAAAAGCGTTCGGTGGGAAATCCTTGGATCCCATTTCTTCCTCTGGATTCTTCGACTTCCTGACCCGCTTCCTGTGGCCCCTATAGTTTTCCTTCACCCTCCTGCAGATGGAAATATTTCCGCTCCTTGGGTTTTTTTGCATGCCGTGAGATTCCTGGGTGAGGCATTCAATCCAGCGGGCCCCATTGAGGAATGCGGGCGGTTCGGGATGGCGACGGCTTAGTCAAAGGGAAAGCCCCGTCGGGAATCGGAATTTAGAGATATGTCTGCATTAAACCCCAAAAATAAAGGCGATTCAAGAGATTTAATTATTTTATTGCCCGAATTTGATGAGACCGAAGCAAAATGACGACTGTTGCCCTTTTAATCAGTCTAGGTAGCCGGAACTGAGGACTTATTTATGAATCAGTCTAATCAAACTTATAATAGTATGTAGGATTCAATTTTTAAAATATTTACTTTAGACTTGACTTCAGTCCAGCTAAAGACGAAGTTTATCATGGCAGTAGTAGTATTTTTGTTTATAGGGCGCTTCGACGGCTACCTACGATTTCGTACCCCCTCATATAATAGAACAAATCAATTGAACAAGCACAACACCCATGCCCTAGGCGGGACTCGAACCCGAGACCTTTGGTTTAGCTGGTAAGTTCGCAACCCCCAGGCTAACTCGGGCGGCGAAATTTCTTATTTAATCCTGGATTCGTCCGAGTTGAACAGCTTTTTTCACAGAATTTACGAGAAAGCTACAAATAAAAACAGGTCTCTGCCTATAATGAAGGAAAGACACTAAGATTCGGTAAATTAGATAAAATTAAATTCGTAGAGTAATTATGATGAGTGATCCAGCAATCCGTGACGGACGCAAAAACCCCGGAGACCCGGCGTAAATATTAACCGTATGCGACGAGGAAGGAGAGGACATGGATATGCCTGGAGAAGTTATAAAATGAAACTGATAGAGAATGTCTCAGAAATAAACCCTAAAAAAATTGGGGCATCCTACGAGTATATAGAAGCTGCTTTTGGACATACATAAACGGTGATGAACATATATTTTCCATGCAGTAAAGTGGGAAGTTTCTTTGATGTGATTTTTACAATCATATGTGGTTGATGTGTTAAATTTCTGTCACTTTATAATGGCACATCAAGCAAATTCGGACCACTGCGGTTAACCTTAAGATCATGGAATGATTTATAATCCAATATTATATTACGAGCCACACATTCCTTTTCAGTGCGCCTCCACATACGACTCTCTCTATAAAATTTATCCAAGTCTTCTTCAGTTAGGTTTAACAAAAATTATTCACGTATCTTATCAGCCAATCAATTTTATATAACGGTTGTGACTTAGAGTCGTTTCCAAACCTAGTCTCCATTACAGTTTTACACTCGAATATTGTCTCCTTTGAGAATGATTTCCAGCATGATTCCCGACTGAATTCCTCATACGTTTTTTTATGATTCCTCCTTTAGCACCACATTTTCAAAACTTCCCGTCCACTCTTCTCTGATGCATTTACCATCCGCATCCCAGTCTAAAAGAAAAATGTATTCCACATGGTTTGGGATTTGATGAAGTATTTCCAGCTCGTGCGTGTGGATGGTTTCTTCCTCATCGGTATGCATTATTCGAGTAGATGCTTTTCTTTAATTGCATATATGATATTTTTCCATTCTATGCAAGACATAAGGTAGTAGACATACTTTTTAAAATAGTTTTTGGTTTAAAAAATTAACACCCGTGTCCATGTTGTGTACAAAGTGTAATTTCAACCATTTATGACACAACGGCCATTGCATTTAAAGAAAAATGGGACGTGATGCTGCCGCCATAAATCTTTGTGTCCTTGGGATCTATTTTACCCTTTAGCTTGCGATTTCCTTATTATTGCTATTCGAAAGGGGTGCTTATCGCAAATTCTTAACCCTTACGTCCAATCAAATGTAAGCGTTTGGGCAAACAAAAAACGTTTAATTCCACACTATCATTAAGGTTTTCCAAGAGAAATGAGAAGGGTTGTGAGACTCACCTGTAGATTGTGAGTGTGGAGTAAATACATCCACTGGTATTCATCCACGGTCGATATTAACCCTTGTTTATCATGCTTGGTATAATTTTTTTTAAAGATCAAGCGTGCAAAGCTAAAAACACGTTGCGAAGCATATTATCGCTCTATAAAATCCATTCAGAAATTCAATCATGACTTAACGACAATTAAAAAAAAAATGTTCTGGCACTTTTACTATTGCCACATTTATGGTCACCAGACTTAGTCCTTTTAATAGAAGAGTTTTATGAAGAATATCATTAGGTTCTTATCCCTTGAACTTGGGACTACGTACCATCTCCTTCAAATAACGTAAAACGGCCCCTCGGCTGTGATTTACGAGTTGCTCAATACAGTTTTTTCACTCTCTAATCCATCGCTGAATTTCTAGCCTGATGCTACTTTTCCACTTCTGATACCCTTGATTATCACCAGGATATCATGCAATCCATGGCTGGGATGTACGTACAGCAGAGATCAGTAACTACATTTCTCCAGTGTCTGTAATGCATTTTGCTTAGTTTATATCAGGAATAATATGCATACTTACTGCAAGTAAGAGTGACTGAGCCAAGAGAAGAATTTACTTGAAATTCGATGAATGTTTTCGCTTATCTATATCACCTTAATTTTTAGTGCGTGTGGTAGTAATGGCAGGTCGTGGTAGCACTGTGAGTAGAGTGCTTGATTACCCAACGGGGGACTAGTGACTCCTCAATGCACCGCCACTAGACCCCATTTGAATGACTTTTTGGGTACCAGATTTTCCTGGTAAACTCGAGGCGGAAAAGGTAAAAAGCATTGATCTCTTGACCCTGATGTGTAAATTTTCACACGCTTAGTACTGAGTGAGCTCTATGCTCACCTATCAAACATACCTTAATAATTGAATTCTGTGGCTTTTTTGGTGGGTATTGCTTTCATTTAATATTAGGATAATTTAACATCCTGCTGTAAACCGGCACAGTTATTTTCTTCTTTATCTCATCACCTATCTTAAGCTCCATAGGGTTTTAAGCAAGATTTAGTGCCCGATGTAAATTAATTTCTCGATGCTATTGGCATTATTTTTACTGTTTTTAGCTTGTGTAGCTGAAATATAACCAAGAGAGTCTTCGATAGCTATCACATCGGGCATTACCTTAAATAGGCTAATAATATCTCGGGACTTTTATGAAGCTGCAGCTGATCCTGGCGGTGGACTCGGATACGTGGATATATTTGAATGGCCATTAAAAATTTAATGAACAGGGATATCGTGAATCTACTTGTGCCCTTAAAATTATTCCCCGCCCGTCTTACTTATCTGCCCTTCTTCTTGGGGAAGTTCCCTTGATGCTTTCTCAGTCACGACGAGCATCAAATACATATTTCCCATTCATGACTTCCATTTCCTTCTTGCTTCCACCGTGGTCATAACGGCGATGCATAATAAAAGTAGAGGGGCATTTCTTCGTTTTGTGAGAAAAAACCTCGGAATATATAGAGTGTATCGCTCCTGGGGAGTGCCCTCCATCCTTTAAGACGGAAATCTCATCTCGGTTTACGACCCTTCCCGGCACTTTCCCTTTCATCTTCGCGGCTGATTCCGCACTGCTTAGACGGGGGTGTGAGTGAGAAGTGGGGAGGGGAAGGAGGGAGAACGGCGTGAGCGTGTTTGTGGGCATGCGTGTGTTTCAGGTAGGGGGAAGATAAGAAATGTCTCAAAAGAAAGAGTGCCGTCTCTTCCCCCCGACCCCGTCACTCCTTCGCCCTCGTTCCTCTGAGAGAAAAATACGACATTCCCTGTTTCTGTGTATCCTTCGTTCCAAGAAGTTGCCTTGTCCTCCATTTCGACTTTGAAATGTATCGCGTATCTATTCTTACGTGTATCATTTCATGCGAGTTAAAGTCTGTTTCAAATATCTTGGGGACCGAGTGGCATAAGCAAATTGGCGATATGGAAGAATGGGAGATTCCCTAAAGTCCAGCCGCGAGTGAAATGGTCCTGCGAGAAAATTTCTGCGCACCCACGTGCATCACTTCATACGAGTTATAGTCTGTTTCAAATAGCTAGGGGACCAAGTGGCATAAGCAAATTGGCGGTATGGAAGATTGGGAAATTCCCTAAAGTCCAGCCGCGAGTGAAATGGTCCTGCGAGAAAATTTCTGCTCACCCCCTCTCTGTCCTCGGGTACCCCCGTCCAGTGATTGTTTGCTGCACCTAAATACAATGTTATATTTTAATTCCAACCACACGGACGGTCTTTGATTTGCCTACCATTAATTTAAAATGTCGGATAGAGGGCACGAATTTTGATTTTATTGAGCACCGACGGTTGACATATTTATATCATCGCCTTTATATCTTGACCAATGTGGGTCGAGATAAGTCAATAAATCGTCATCACAATATCTATGCCTGACCCTTAACCTTTTGCGTGGAGACTATTTCTTTGCCTCCATAACTAACGTAGGCCTTTCTTTTCTTTTTGTGACCATTCTGAACACTTAAAAATGTGTATGTATTATTTAAGAATCAGTAATATTATGTAGGTATATCGTATTATAGAATTTATCTCTGGAACCTTCAGGTACGAACTAAAAATAGTCTTCTCAACCTCCTTTGGAAAAGAAAATTGTGGTTATAATTTCTTTCATTTGCAATATTCATTTCCTTAGGGCTTCCTGAGAGAAATTTAATAGTCGAACGAAGTATCCATCTTGCCAAGTAAATCGAATATAAATTCTTATGCAAGCGTAGATAATCAAATGTGCCATTTAAGATTTAATCATCAAATGATTACCTTATAATTCATTCAAATGGATACTAAATTCTTATTTTTTAGTTACTTTGTATGCCAAGACCATAGTATGGTAGCAGAATATGGCAGTTACCCATAGTGAAGTATTTCTCATTCTAATCAGGTGATTCAGGTGAGCATGGTTCCGTAGTGTTGCGACAACTGATCTCAGTCAAGACCCAATTAATCAATTTTGACCACAATTTATGATCTCGTGAACATAAAAACGCTTGAATGGAAGACAATTGTAAATTGTTTCTCCCCATACGAATATTAAGTCATCCTTTCAGAGAAGAGGTAGAAGAGAATCAAAGAGATCACTCAATTCAGATAGAATCACTTCTCCATGTGTTAAGCATATTATCAGGATTCCTATCATCCCTGTTTTCACACGGAGTTCATAGTGATACTGAATCGGCCTATTGGTAGTGATATCGTCAGGAAATCCATTTGCTCCATCCGCACGCCAAAAATCCGTTCCTCGTTTAAAAGGTCACCAAAACCAATTCGATCACATTCTCAACTCTTCTTTTGGGCCAAAATCTGGTCTAAGGAAACTCAAAGATTCGGGTAAAAAATGATCGTATGTCAGTCGAGGTTTTAGGTTAATGTGGGTTATCGGAACGCCACGGACTCCAAGACACGAAGCTGTCAACTTGTTTTCCGGATCTTTAATCCGTTGTATTTCTTTGTAATCTCACGCGGAAACGGCGATTTTTTTTTGGCGATTGACGAGGACCAAAAGAAAAATGTGCACTCATAAAACACAGTGTAGTAGATAAATTCGCCATTAAATATAGGCATTAAAACTTCTGTTTACGTAACACGTTATTTTTGTATCTATTATTAGCGATGAACATATGATATAACGATGCTCTTTCATATTTCTCTTCGAAAACCAAAATATCTTCGGATCCTAGTCGTAAGTAGTTTTAAAACACACCTTAGCTATTAATTTCACACTAGATTAGAGGTTAAGATATTTTTCAGTATCAGTTGTGTCAGTATCAATATGTCAGTATCGTGAGCTTTTTTATTCACTATCATTATGCACCTTTACATTCCGCCTTTCCTTTCCATTATACTTTCATATTATTCTCCCTCCCATTTCATCAGCTTATGTGTCGCACGTTATATTTAAGCATTTTAAATTCAAGAGATAATTATAGCACTTTTCTTCCATATTTCACTATTATATGCATAAAGCTTGGTGGGTGAAGGGAGAAACACATTGGAAAATCGTGATGAAAATGTAGCCCCGACATGTCAGGCAGAAAATTTGTGAGATATCTTTCGAAATTTTAAGATAAGTATATGAGAAAATAAACAATCGTTTCCGGCATTTTATAAAAAGTTCTCAAAGAGTCGGGGTGTTGACTCCGCTCAATTTTTCGTTCCTTGTATGAGTTCTGTTTCCGAAAATCCAGAAAAGGTATCGGAAATAAATTCTTTAAAATATGCAGCTGTTTGCTTGCATAATCTCAGAAAATGGTTTTTTGTAGTTCCAATAACCCTCTTATCCCCATAGACTCGAATAAAATATAAAGGTTCGAATATTTCTATTTAAACATAAAAAGGCTTTCTATCGAATTACGTAGTTTCAGAAGCGATAAGGTGGAATTGGAACAAATAAATGACTAATAATCATATCATGAGCTCTATGTGCAATGGAACAATAATGATACAAATTTCTCATCGAAACGCTGAAATATACTTTAGTATTTAGTCAAGATCAAGTTGAGGGTGTATAAAGTCGTTTAGTTTGACGGTTAGGCATGCGACAAAGAGATGGCATTGCAACATACTCTTATTTCCTGGTGATGCATTGTGGTATTCTTGAGAGTGAGGGAGAGATTTCTACCGTTTCTTGATCATTCTTTACATAAAAATATTATTATTGTTCAAGCATTTAGAAGATAATTACAGTTTTTTAGGGGAAACCTTTTATAGTGGATAAATGAATTTTATTAGAATTACTGCTACACTCAATCGAATTTGTCAATTAGACCAGTGCTGCAATTTCTTGGTGCGAGTTGAGTACGTTAAAGTAAAAAAGTCTCAAGAAGATCTGCTGTTTTGCCACCATATACGTCGTTTTAAATGATTAATTTATACTTTACTGTTCCATCCGCGAGATACAACATTGAAATTATAATTTCAAGAGATCTTGGGACGCCAGGATATTGGCGAACCAAATTCACGTACATCCTTTCATCTTTGTAAAATTCAACGTCTTTTCACGACACAGAGCAGTGTCAAAAAGCCCTATGCTGCGTCATGAATCGGCGGACACGTCTGAAAGTAGGTCACCTTAATCGGAAGTTCTATTAAAGAGGCGAATCCTTTAGTTTTTTGGCAGATAGTCGTTCCCATGGATTCTCTTCACGTGGATGTCCAGGTGTTCGACCACCCTGGTCCACACCCCCGGGCATTTCCCATTGACGACCTCGGAGATGTTTTGACAACTAAATGTAATTTTTTTC
>WURS02461993.1:0-13529 GCA_011762765.2 Rhinocypha anisoptera | reverse complement strand
CCCCAGTTTCCAATCACTTTCTATTCCGTCTCCCCCCTCTCTCTCCATTTACCCCCATGTCCATTAGAACACTCTTCTAACCCATCCTCACAGAACACTGGCCCACCTTTTTTTAAAGACTGTTCGTGTTAAGCGTACCCTTCTGGTTACTGATGTGAGCACGAACCCGGAAAACGCTTCCACGAATCCCGAATAGATAGAGACACGGTGAGATCTCTTTTTTTTCCTCGTGAATCGTGGATGACCGTGTAAAAAGAAGACGGGTGGGAAGCGTGGCGCAGTGGTGCTGAAGAATTGATTAAGAATTATTCACAAAAATCAAGGAAGAATGGTTACATTCGTGAATTTGGAGTGACGGGAATGTGTGTGTCACTACCAGTGTTCGGTGATTTGGGATGGTACTATACATTGTTTCGGAATTATATCACATCAACATTCTCTTCGTGCAGGACAGGTCACTACAAATAAATTTTAAGCTCCCCACTCCAACAAAACTGTTTTGGATGACAATGGTGAAAAAGACAACAAAAACATCAATGCATCGACAGATGCTTCCTATTATGGTGACCAGTTTCGACCCAGTATCTCATAAGCGATGGGGGAATGATTAAGAAATGACAGAATACAAATTTTTGCCCGATGAAAAATCAGAAACATTTTATTAACTACCGAAATCTACTTTATAAAGTGCAGATTTATAGAATAAAATCCAAAGAGCTTAATAATGACACTGCAGTACTACTTACGGAGGCATCGAAAGATAGGGAAAACATATTGTATTCTTCCATCTAATGAACAAGCTAATTCATTCCACAGTAGGAATTTGGTGTTCAGCTAGCGTTTAAAATAACTGTATCCAACATGCAGTAATTGAACGGCCAATCAACATCTAGTCGATGATAGTTAAAATGAATAATCTCTTATCCATATATGCCATTTGGGCGGAATTCTAAGGGCATTGATCGATTCGTGTTACATAGACTACACAACTCTAGTCATTCATTCCAAAACCTGATGGTTGTCTCTATTCCCAGCATTTAATTATATGTTGGAGTTACTTCCACCCCTAAGAACTTATTTCCTAACTCAATCCCCCCAAATCCTCCAACTCTACACTAATCTCCGTGTTTTTTAAATCTAATTGATAAGCATTTCCCGTGGTTTACTTATCTCTTTATCATATATGTTTGATCATAAAATTAAGGCCATGAGAAACGAAAAAAAAATTCTCTTATAGAAGTGATATCAATTTTGAACACACTAGAAAAAGAATTGAATCGTGGAAAAATAGAATGATTCTTACGTATACAGGTTGAAGAAATCATAAAAGAAATTAATTTTGAAAACTGATGATAAGGCCTGTAACGAATTATTGAAAACCGTCAATAATTCCATTTGAAATTAAATTGTGGTCTCAAGCATCGCAAGAATTCAGCTACTTTGAATGCATGCCACTAATGAAATTCCCACATGGTTAGGTATAAAAAAATAGGAAGGAAGACTATATTTTCTCAGCGTAATGGACTTAGGAAAACGAAATAAAAACCTGGCGAACCATCCGTTACTCTTATAATTTTATTGCGAAAGAATGTAATTTTGTGATAAATTTTGTTGAATATCTACATACTGTATATGTGGTGCAAGTTTCATTTATTCGACCTCAGGATTGTGTCAGCATAAAGTAGATTATATTATCCTGAAGATGCTACAATGTAGCGAAACTAGTCGAATGATAAATATATAACATGTGGATCCCAAAGTTTTTATTCCGTTTCCATGATAATCATAATGGAATTAGACATAATGGAAAGTTTCGGCATCGACTATCTCCCGTAAAGGACTTAATTATAAAACATTTCCTTGGTGAATTCTTGGGTTAAATTTAACTATTTGATCAACCCGTATTCTTAAAATCATCTAATAGTGATATGCTCAAAAACATGACATTTTGGATATGTTAGCAGACATAATGAGTTAAGTATTTTGCAAGTCAGAATGAAGGTTTTTCGTTAATTCCCTTATGTATTCCAGCAAATAACCCGAGCGTAGGAGAAATCGTCAGCCAGATTGAAACTCAACGGACCCGAAGAACGAAATGAACTCCTATGGGAGTATGTTGAAAGTTTGTCACTAATTGGATATAATTTGAAGGATGTCACTTTTACTCAGTTCTATGATTATTACTTGAAAAATAAAAGAATTCTTAATGAAGTTAATAACTTGTTTAAAAAAAACCGGTCTCGGTGGCGGCGGGTTCGAACCCCGGATAGGTGGTTTTTATATTCTCCACCTACGCATGGATGTATGTATTCCGTCATTGATATTTACATTGTTACATTGTGCCACCGTAATTGCCTAGACCTGGGGCGGACAACTGAATAATAAAAAAATGTATAATTCATATCGGCCATTTGATGAATGGTACCAAATTGTGATTTGTGTATTGACCTAAGTTCTAATTTACACAACTTAAAATACCTTCAACAGTGTTCAGAATTGATATTTTTTTCTCAAGTGAGGGCCGAGAGTTCACCTAGCACCAAACTCAACGGTGTGTGAAAATTCAAGCATAGCAGCTGAGGCCAGTCCCTTTCCCTGCGCCGCCATAGTTTCCCAGGGCGATCTGATATCCAATAAATCACTCAGCTTGGGTTCTAGCTTGAGATGTGAAGAGACGTCAACTCAACCCCGTTCAGTAGCCAAGCGCTCTACTCACTGGGCTACCACGACCTCTTTACATTGCAAACCTATCTGTAAATATTTTATTGAACAATGAACATACATTATTTTGTAGCAGTATTTATCTAATTACGAAGCACAATATTTACGTCATTTCTGAAAAGTGTTTTCACAAAATTATGTTATGAGATTTTGTATATATTATACCTTGTATATCCATATATTATATTTTGTACCTATTATATATTCAACGACTTTTTAAATTAAGATTTGTTATAAATTGTTTTGTTATATACTTTTTCTTAATGTTCTTCCTTTCTGATGCCTGAAATATGTTCACCCTACTCATACCCGAACAATAGTATGTTAGAAAGCACGATTACTTCTTAATGTGAAGAGTGTTCCTCCCGACAGTCCAGACCTAGCTATATGTCCAGTCATCCTGTCTCTCATAGTGAAAGAAAACCTTCAAACATTAGACTCAGTGGTAGGCGAACGTTTCCACTTTGACTGGCTGCCGCTGACTCAATGCTTAGGTCGAGTAAATGACATTTGCATCACACATACTGCATGTACACACTCAACAAAATTGAGCATAAAACTGCATTTTTGCACAATAAATTGTACTAGTAAAAATGCATGCAACTTTTATCCAACAGCCCTCATACCAATAAGGTAAGTTGGTAGCATTGCACCGAATCCTGTGAGTCGACATTGTTGTAACCATTCATGCGAACATTTTTCCAGTTGAAATAATGTTGTTGAAACCTTAACACGAACAGCCTTGTAATATGTAAACTAAATTACATGAATTATACAACCTAAATGAGTCGAGGATTTTGCTTACATTTGTAAGACTTGTAGGACGGACCCTTTTCTTCGGAAGTCCTGAAGGACGGGAAAAAACATCATCCTGGATTCTTGAAAATACGGTCGTTTTAATAAGACATCAATTTAAAACTTCCTCAGAAAGGTGGGACTTGTGACTTCGGATAGAAGCGATAAAGAGTAACACTTCAAGAAGGTAAGTAAAATTATAAATATTTTGTGTCGGCCTGGGTCGAATTTGTGGTATTTACACGTTAATTATAACACGAAACCTCTTTTGTTGAAAGGTAAGCCGTCGAAATCGGCAATTTTATTGACAGAAAATCATGAGAGGAGGCACACCTCCATAACATGTGCACCCAAGAGACCATAGCGATAAGTTCCATCTAAAAAATTAACCTCTGTACATCTAACCCTTTGTACACGCACTATTTCCTCCATAAATATAAATCTAAATACAAATAAATAAATAAAATAATCAGTAATAATAGACAAAATAATACTAAAGATATAAAAATAAAATAATAAAAATAGATAAAGGTAAATAAATCCTTAATTCACGAGGATAATTTATAAATTCCGTAAAACTTCATTTTCTCAATTTATCCCTTTGATAATTAAAATTTTTGATGGTAGCCAAACTCTCACCAAAATTACAGCAACTATTGTCCGTGGCAGCTCGGATAACCCTCATGCAATCTACATCACAGGACTACCATGTGTTTGATTAGTCACGGAACTAACCAAGCTCAAGATATCAGAATTAATACTTGTTATGTGACACCCGAATAGACATTTTTTTCCTTAGGACGTAGTTATTGTTGAAATTTCGGTAGGATGTCGTGACGAAATAAGGATTTCCGTTGAAGGTTCTTTTGAGGCGCAGTTGTGGTGATTGGAGTCTCGCGATGCAAAGGATGCGCTCGACATCAATCTTATAACATCTCGCCTCTGAGTTTCATGCACATATTGTGTGCAAGTGCTTCATGCGGACGTATGGGTTTTTATGGATAAAAGTTCTTTATAAAAATATTTATCAGTTTGCCCTCGTTCTCACTCTTGCTTAGCACTCTAGGTAATACGAGAATTGAAAAAGGAATGGTTTAAGCATAATTATTCGAACAAAGGCTGGAGTGGACTACTGCAAAATGTAGCGGCACCAAAATAATCGTTGATGACAAACCTCGAATAGGCATGAGAGGCAAGTAATCTATGAGCCGTCTAAACTTTCCTGTATTCTCACTAAAGGCTATTTCCGGTTATCGCCTTGGCCACCATATTTACGGGTCCAACCCATTTTTGTAAAATATATATTTAAAATGCATAAACAATGTGAAAAAATATAGCTTTGGTCAATTAGAATTTGAGAAAGTACAATTTTTTAATAAAAATACGGCAAAATAATAATTGAACGTCTATTATAACCATTGGAATTGTCAGCTAAGATCACCTATACATCAAGAAAATATGCCAAGCTCAGGATATACAATAATTTGCACTTTGATGAATGCGATCATTGACATTAAAATGCCCATTATTAGATTTTATGGTATGGAATCCAGAAAATATAACTCATATGTTGGAATGTTAAGAAATCTTGAATTAAGATATTTTTATTTAAGAAGAATTTATTTAAGATTTCGGGCATTCAACTTTGTTGTTCAAAATTTAAAACAAAATAGGCACATTGAAAAAGCCTTCTAAACGCCTGAATCTTAATGTTTAACAAAGGCATAATAATATCACAGTTCAAGTAATCTATGCGCCGTCTAAACTTTCCTGGATTCTCACTAAAGATTATTTCCGGCAATACTGAAATATTTAAAGCAATTTAAAAATTGTAATTGGAATATTAGTCATATTATAAGCATAGCAAAATGCAAAAATGATAGTATACCAACTTTTGAATAAGGTAAGATTATGACATGAGCTATAATATAAAACGAGTAAAAGTTTACATTGCATGTAGAGGCACCTGTAAATTAAAAATGATCATGGCAGCAATGCGCTAACGTAACAAAAATATTTGATGTCGAGACATAAATCAGTGGAATCAGAATTCAGGCTTCTAGATAAAAACCACACGGATCCAATAAGTACAGAGTCCACTACTACCAGTGGATACGAACAGAATATCATTCTGTTACATAGATCAATCCGCCGATCGCTGAGTTAGTGAAAAGTTTTTCAAACAGAAACCGATCGTAAGTCAATGCTTTAGTTCTTTGTACTTTCTTTGCTCAGGAAGTTATGAGAAACAACTGATAAAAGTTCGTTTGACATAGACCTTAGGAAAGATTAAAATATTAATCATCGAATCCAAATCACCAGGAATGCCCTGATCAACAGAACAGAAACTTAATGAAGAAGGTTCCTTTGTGAGACGCCATAAACCTATGAGGAAAATTCCATTCTTAAAATAGACAAAGTGGAATAATAATAATTTTGGCGCCAAAATATTGTCGAGGGCGGAAAGGGCACCCAGTACTTAAAATAAAATCATGTTGAAGGAATTGAAAAGGTAAAGCCTGGAAGCAAAAGGTTATAAATATATAGAAACTGAAGTAAATTGAATAGTTAGTTGACCGAGAGCATTTAACCTGGAAATACTACTCCAGCCGTCTAAGTTCATAACCCTCAAATTCCTGTCTTATCTTTGCAAAATATATATTAAGTTCATAGAAATAAGTAAGGCATGAGTGTTCGTAAAAAAAATACCTGTGAATATTGGCCGATATTTCATTAGAGGATCCAAGACCCAATTTTGGTGCGTCGAATCTTCATCTTCAGAAAACCAGTAACAAAGGTGTAAGCAATAGGACTCCGGGAAAAAATCGAAGATGGTAACACCATTCACTCATACGTAGTAAAAGTTTTCTCACAAATGAGGTATATTCTGATATATATCAAGAAAATTGGAGTTACAACGTACGCGCCGAAGTATGTCTTACTGCAAAATAATATCACTGAGGGCAGCACAAGTAAAGGATCGTTCCTCAAATTCCAAATGCAGCGCTTAAAATTTCAAATTATGGCTGTTGTTGCTTATGAAGTATTTCAATATTTTATTAGGCCTTGCATCTTCTTCTTAGTTGCACCGAAACTACAATCAAGGACAGAAAAAATTTTTCCCATTAATTATAGGCAAATGATTTACTTGAACGATTTTTATCACGCTTCAATGCAATACCTCTGAATATATTCTCAGAAAGGAGATGATTTACTGCTAATGCACGATTTGAACCAATATACTAGGTTGATTTTACTTCCGATGGGTAAAACAAAGGAGCGGGACTTCAAAAGAAAATGGACTAAATACAACCCTTTCTCTTAAGTCCTACTCCAGTTCAAAGGTCACAAGTAATAAAAACCTTTATTGTCAAGTAAATTTAGACAGCCATACGCGGATCCTGTGCCAATTCTTACTCCCTTTGTAATTTTAAAAATCGTTAATTGTTTAAATCCTCTCCTATGATTAGATCCTACATAGGTTAAAGTATTCACAAAACTCGCATTACAATCATTAAATCACACACAATTCACATTAGTCATCCTTCTTCCTTTTCATATCGCATAATTCTGCAAGCTAAATACTGGTGATGAGATTATCATAAAAACTAGTTTAGTAAATTAGAAAACCTAACTTGTTTTTAATCTATCACATCAAAAATCGTGAGTATCCCTGGATGTGAGAAAAGGCTTGGGATATACTACGCCACAGCAACCGAGAATATACATGGATAGGAAACACAAATTATAAAGTGAAATGAAAACCTGAGCAAAAAATAAACACAATTTAAATGTGAATTGAGATAGAGAAAAAAAGGATAGACCATCACAAAATTAATATTCTAAAACAGAACAGCAGCAATGAATTGAAGATTATTGTTGACTAAGCAAGTGAAGGGAAAACTGATGACTATGACACCTACCAGAGGAAGGATATAAGGGAAAGAAAGCAATGAAAAGTGGAAAATCACAACTTTTATGGGGGTTTAGGAACTATATTTCCCATATACCTTGGAAAATGTAGCTAATGGTGAAAAACTCAATTGTATAGTCCACAAAATAAATTATGACCACCAAAGAAAGATATTTCTTACTCGTCTTTACTACAACATATATTACCAGTAAAAAATGATTACTTGTGGAGGTTCCTGAGAATAGCATAGATAAGACTACCTTCTTCATTATTTCAGCGACTATCACTTTCTTAGTGTAAAGACATGGCATCCAGGGACAGACCATTCTTTACTTGTAAGCAGAAGAATTGTGTGGGAAAGTATTTATCTCCCAAAAAAAATCCAAGTTAAAACTATGTATTGTACATAAGATCTCACCATCATTATGTCAAGTTCTTGTGTGAAAGTAATTCTGATCCTGTACTATACCTCAGGTAATACAACCTAAAGAAAAAATTAATTCCCAGAATGAGCAGCAATACATAACTACTGCATCTTCCACAAACAGTATAATATTTCACAAGTTGAGTTATGGTAAAGTATAATTTTTTCAAGTCAATGTACAAATGAGTTTAGTTTGCACTGGTAGAGGGTTTTACAAATCAAACAGCATTATAAAAACAAATCTTGTGCTTACAAGGATAATATCTCCAATCAAATCATCTAATAAGGCTATTATCTTGAGTTTGAATAACTAAAATTAACAAAGCTGCAGAATGGGTATTTTATTTCCTTTGTTAAAGAAAATTATAAAATAGGTGAAGTTTGGCTCCAAAACTGGCAGATTTATAAAATAATTTTTCCAGACATCACTGAATGCAGATTAACGGTAAATCAATCAATATTCTATTTTTTCACCCTTGACACTTCCTTTCCAATTGCATAGTGATCTCTACCAAATATGTTTTGTTTCTCTGTGTGTAATCTTCTAAATATTCAATTCAAAATTAGAATTTTGTGTAACAATTTAAAAAACTATCAAATTATTAAATATAGAAAATTGCAATACAGAAATCACAATCCATTAAATATTTACGATTGATTGTTTTGCAAATATTTTATAAATAAAACCTCAAGGAGTAATTTTAATTATTCAAAATATTATGCCATTGACTAATTAAGCCATATAAAAAAAACTTTTTGACTGTTTTTCATTCTCAGGTTACAAAATGAAACCCACAATTAAAGCAATTCCATAAAATCAATTAAACGATAAAATAAATACATTTTACTCATTGAAATGGACTTTTTATAGCAGAACTTAATGTAGATAATCACATGTTTATGACAATTATAAAATTGTCTTATAACATTTTTACAAAATCGAGAAATGTGTAAATGAAATATACTAGTCATATTGGATAGTGCATAATGAAATATAAAATAAGAATGAGCAAAAAGACAATGTGTATTGTTTCACTGCATCAAAAATATTTTATCAGCACATGATAGATATCACAATATTGGTTATTAAGGCCATACGATTAAAATATCTTACAAGTGGTATTTTCATATTTTATGGGTGCATCAATGGTTATGATTATTCAGCACCACCTCACAAATCACAGATAAAAAGCCAATTGGACAAAGACACCACCAGTACCCGAAGCAGAAATCAAACCCATGGCCTTTAGGTTAATGGGTGACCACCAGGCTGGGCAGCTAATTTTATAGAAGTATTAGTCATCCTCCAGCAGGAGATTAATTAGATCAGGGTTGCAACACTTTTCTTCTTCAAGCCTCTGAGGTTTTCCCCAACAAACTAATGTGGGGACTGATGAAAGTCGCAGGCGTTCATCTTTCCGAAATACACAATTAGTATTCTTCCAACTGGAATGTAAAAAGAATAATTTCAAATACAAAAAGATTTGGCATTTTGATAGAGGGAATGCAGTCTATATTGCTTAACTTACATTGCACCCTCATTTCTTCAAAGAAATATTAAACTGAATGCGAAAATTTTCAATGTGTTCACTATTTAAAATTAACTCTGCCACCCCCAAATGCATTCCAAAAACATCTAAATACTTCATTTTCTATATTTAATTTAATTGCCATGGAAGTGGATTTTTACACTGATAGTTTCTAAAAAAAACACTAAATGGTAAAGGTAGATTAAGGTACCTGGAAGTTTGTTCATAGTGGTACACTTTCACTTATGTATAACCTTTGGATGCAATTCAAGGTTTCTATACAGAAGAAAGAGGATTGAGTTACGTATTAATAAAAAATAACTCATACTTAAATAATACTTTTATGGCACTCCTATTATGAATGTTTATATTTTTAAAAATATCTTTACCAGTTTTAATAAAAACCATAGCTTGTATTATGCCAATATACCTGTGATTTAGAAAACTAAGAGACATTTTCATAAAAAATAGCATACAGGCAATAGACAACATTCCATTGTTTATACCAGTTTCATACCAATAATTATGGCTAATTTAAATTAATAAAACCATGCTATGGTTATTGTTCAAGGTACCCTGGAATCAGCATAATCAAGGACTTTACCATAACATTCTTTTTCTTAGAATGCTTAGGACAGACACAATACATTGGCCTTCTATGTGATCTCTTGTATTTGCCTATCCAACAAATATGCTGGTTGACAACTCTTATTTCACTTTTCTACAAAGCTCACATAATTTGTCACCTCTTTCGAAAGAAAGAAAAACATCAATAAAGCAATTTGGAGAGAGACAAAAGGTATCCTTAGCTTTATTATGTATTCCATTTCATTCAAGGACTGCCATAGTTTTAACTACATTCTTCTTTTAGATAAAATCTGGAAACCATTAGGATTTTAACATTCAGCAAATTAAAAATAGATCATAAAAAACTGAATTCAGTCAATAATTTATTTTTCCAACACCATGAATTGAGCACTTTTCCCAGAAGTGCAGAAAATTCAGTCATATGTACGAAGATATCTCTCTCAAACGTGAAAAGTGGAGCCTTATCATTATTACTTTGCACATGAAAATTTTGTTTTAGACAGAATCTTTTGAGACAGACTTCATAATTATACATTATTCAAGCTTCCTATTAGTTTGCTTATAGGAAGGGGCAAGAATACACATGCAATGTAAACCCTCTGAAATCATTTATTTCTTTTTGTTATGTGAAAGGAAGTAATATCATTGCCATTTTTATCCAATACGTTAAATCCAGTAAAGAAAGAATGGAAGTATTTTCTTCAATAAAAAAATTTAATAACTACAAAAGTATTTTCTTAAAAAGGGAATTCAGGTTACAGAAATATTTAATTTCTAGAATGCAGATTCACAGAGGACAAAGCTGAAGAACAATCTGAATGTCCCTCAAACTTTGAAACAACAATTATATAAAAAAGATGAATGACATTTGCTTACGTGTCTCTGTCTCCAACTCCAACATACAAAAAGTGAACATTGTCATCTAAAGTATTCAGCACTTCATCGATAACTGGTTCAGCTGAAATTAGAAATTCAATCACTGAGAGCTTTCCTATTTTTGATGTACTGGTACTAATATATTCTAATAATAAAAATTGATCTATATAAATATAATCTACAATGGAGAATTAATACACACTGCCCTCAAATAAAAATTATGGTGGTTCATTATCTGTATTAATGTAAACACAATGTATACATATGCATAATGATCTTTTCATACCACTCAGAATTATAAAATATGAAACAGAATTACAAAAAAACTCTCTACCACCTGACTTCTTAAGTCAGCACACTAGATTTGTTTCCCCATAAGATAGGTGCTCGATTGCATTTGGTCAATTAAATAAGAATTAGCAGTGGGTTAGAACTAAAGGAAGAAAAATTTATGGACATCTAGGAAGAGATTTCATGTCATTCATCATCAAACAAAATTTCATGGCATCATGAATTCACTATAATTCATTAACATAATTCCCCACTCCAGGGATAGTCGAACAAAAAATATGAACTTAAAATTATATTTTCGTATGTAATTAAAATATTTCATTTTTCCTTTATTAGTATATACAAACGTAATTTGGATATTTAACGATGGAGTATTAAGGTTAAGACCACAGAAGTGTTGATAAATTTAAAAAAGAAACAACAGAATATGGTTTCCAGTCCCATAAATTCTACAGTAAGGATTGGAAAGGATACTCAATCCTCTGGAGCTAGAGTTAAGAACTAGGGTTGGTTTCTGGATGTGTGGGTTTTTTATTTTTTATAACTTTTATGGAACTTCTAGAAGGTTCTTCCCAAAAAGTTTCAGGCGGATTACAGTATTTCCATTATCTCACTTTTACATGAAAATTGGGGGCACTGTGAGTGCATACAATCTACACGCAACATGTAATGTTGTAACAAGCATGTCATGGTACGATGCCAAACGATTTCATAACAAATAAACCAGCAGGAAGTAGAAAAATGGAAATTGTAGGATGTTCATAGGTTTTTATTGTAATGCGCTAGTGGGGTTACAAGTTGGGATTGAATAAATTATTATTATTTCACTGATTTATCAATCCCCCTACTTCAGTAGAAGGTTTGGGGTAGAGCACCTAAGGAATACTATCGGATTACTGAGTTTTCTTCGGGTAATGTCATACGTCATTTTTTTGTTTATTGTAGCTGCCCTGCCGTGAGGATCCCGTGGGATAACGTTTGGTGAGCCAAGTTCAGCTACAGCTACCTGTTCAGTAGCTGAAATAATTAATATCAAATCCATTTAGAACGAAAAAAAGGGATCGATTAAAAATGAATTTGGAACGCTAGGAAGAGTCCTAATTAATCACTATTGCAGCCAGCAACCAAACACTTGAAACCTTAGCTGTCGATTGCAACGTTGCAATAAAATACACGTTGTCAATGAACATGGAAAGATTGACTAAATTCTCTGTAAACTGAAATTCCTAGATTCTGGCAGAATAAAATTTTAACTCTTACCAGCGACACAGTCCGGGCACCAACTTTCCCCTTCACTTCCTTTAGAACCGCTAAATAATACAAGCAGTGTTTTAGCTGTGCCTTCCAGTTCTTTTATAATCTTATTAAATTCTTCGAAACCTTCTACCTTGTGTTTAACAACCATGGTTGTAGATGTTTCGTGACTAATCTCAGCGAAAACAACTTCCTATTCTTTGATAAGATAAGGCCGAACTGTCGCCCATTTATTCCTGAGCAATACCGCCCCAAAACCAAACAAAACTAAAATTATACAGTAGCGGTTAATCACTCTCTACCATCTCTACCAACCCTCAACAACCGGCGATAGCGCACGAACGATAGCGGCATGAACGGTGTGGAGAGGACCACGATCTTACAAAATCATTTACCTGACATCTGGCGGCCATAAAGAACATTTAGTAAAAGAAGATACCGCACACATTTAAAACCGAGTAATCGAGTAACCAAGTATTGATATCAACGAAACTAGGAAATTAAGACAAAGAGAAGCCAAACCAAGTGTTGTAATCATCGAAACACTTCAAAACTGTTAAGTAGTCACAATTTCATTTTGAATAATATCTTTGGAGATGGTCGTGGATATTAAAGTCACAAATTGTAATCATTCTTAAAATTCAGAAAAGTCAAACAACAAGAGGCTGTAACTTGTTTATGTTTCCACAGAAGAAATTTAGTCTGCGAAAATACATACAAGATATAACATGTATTTGTTTCATTATATAATTCCACTGTCTCCCCAGTGATTTTATTATAAAAGTCAATTTTCATTTTTAAAAAAGTGTAGCTCAAGTATATGCCTTACGAAATTTTAAAATAACAATTTTAAATACAGTAAACGTTATGCTAACTTCTTTGTCGAAATTTTATCAGATTTCTGGCACCTGATTTCAAAGAACATGGGGTGTTCTATTTATCTTCAGAAAAGTAGTCCTCTGAGTATAAAAGTGAAAAAGATGGGCAAATTAAAATTGGTTAGTTGTAATGATGATGATGATGAAGGGTAATGTACCGATTAAGGTAGGTTTTTTATGAGTAATTACACCTACCTATAATCCCTCTTCAAATCTTCATACTTCCTACCCCCTATCATTCTGTCCAAGATCCCTATTCT
>WURS02461983.1:0-13529 GCA_011762765.2 Rhinocypha anisoptera | reverse complement strand
ATCAGCTACGAAGCCAGTTACACACACTCCTAAGAATGATGTTCAGTCAAAATGAAGGAAAAATGAATCTAGGAACACAGCTTACGTGAGACTAGCCGCAGAAGGTAATCTATACATTCGTAAGTAATACTTTTCTCACGTCCAGTTCTTTAACGAATAAATTATTACGTCTTCCATTCATTAAAGGCATTGGTAATTACTAATAGAGATTAAGAGCGCTGAAGGTACTAAGAGCACTAGAGAGAGAGAGAGAGAGATTATGTCAAGAGTGCTTTGCTAATGTAAATAACACCTTCAATGGTTTCCCAAAAACTAACGAAAATTGCAATAATCTGAACTCACTGCATGAAATTTCGATGATGGAGATGTCTCTATTCCATAGCGACAACTTACATAGAACCCTTGATAACATGAAAAAAATGATCACACAACGTTTTCGCGATAAGTTCATATTAATTTCACCTACAATAAAAACATTAATATAGGAGCATCAGGCCAATATTTTTCTTGCACCATAAGGATACATTCAAGTAAATTTCCATAGATAATAGCAGATTTCACTTGATACACTGATCGTTATCATAAGTTTTCAATCCAAAGATTGGTTTGTAGCAGCTCTCCAAGCGATCCTGTCACCAGCCAACCTCTAAATATTTTCGTAGTTCTTAACTCTAAAATTCTCCATTATCTGTTTCTCATATGCTGTCCTTGGCCTATCTCTAGGACTCTTCACTCCAACGGTTCCTACCAATTGAGTTTGTAGTCAACAGTCTTGCCTCAGCATGTGCCCTGCTACTTTCCCTCTTCTTCTGGAAGTGTAAGCTTCTCTTTTCAACTACTCATCGGAGTAATTCCACATTGCCCACCCAACCTATTCATTTAATTTTCCCCATTCTCTTGTAGTGGCACATTTCCAATGCTTCCAATCTATTTACTTTGATGGTGAGAAATATGTGGCTCACAATCCCATATAAAAATTTGCTACATATGATTTAACTCAATATTTCATTACGAAAAATCACCGTATACATGTATAAACCTCGAATCAAATGGGTAACCCTAAGATTAGCCAACGAACGCACTAGCCACCAGGATAAGTAGGTCAATGACTCCACTAATGAGAAACTAAATTTCAAATAACGGCTTTGAATTTAAAAAAGTTATCGTACGTCATCAAGCCTTAATGACATCACGGATTCGGTCATTATTTGGGTTTTATAATTTTTGGTCCACGTTGGGGACCGCAAAGGGGCGACCGATACGTAGCACCCAAAAACGGCCGTGCATTCAGATGAAATAAAAATCTCTGTAAGGTATGAAACATCAAAAACACCTGACTGAGTATCATAGAGATAACAGATTGAAAATACAATGGTTAAAGTAGAAATACCAAAACTTATAAAATATCTTCCCGCAATTTTCATTCCCACATTGTTAGTGATGTCACGCTCGAGCATAAATAAAATTCGTGTTGAATACATTTCTCGAGATTGAGTTTCCGAATTCCTATGCAAGGGTAAGAACCACCGCCACCGTGAATGACTTTTCGACAGTGGAGTGAAAACACTATCGAATCTGTCCAATATGAACGAATCATTTTTCCACACTGCACTCCGCTTGTCAATAAAAAGGCAAATATTAAGAATTTTGATATTTCAACCGGGACCATAACCAAATATTTTTTTAATAAAAAATTGGATATTCGACCTATTATAACACCGAATAAATATTTATCTGCAATTAAACGATTTTAATCTAAAAAGATGCGTAGTAGGACGAGGAAGGTTCTCTGAGAGTGATGAATATTGTCATTCGGTAGAGATGGCATCTTTCATATATTGGCATGCGTGCCTCTCTCGATGCGAGTGAAAGACCCTTTTGCCGCACCACTGGACGCGTGTATCAATCGGTTGCATTCAGTTACTGAAATGCCACGATAGAAACTCTAACATCGTACATGTTTCTCCACTTATCAAGTTCTACAGAAAGTTACTCTTTTTATACTTGATTTTGTGAGACAGCGCGAGCATTAAGAATGCGTGCCCTACAGAATTTACCACCTTCCTTGGAACTCCCAGCGGAAGTTAATTGATGATTTTCGCATAAATTCATAATTCCTCAGCAAGAAAAACACCTATTTTACAACGTGTTCCCGGTAGTTCGTGTACCACGATCTACCGGGAAATTTCGTGAGCAAAGTGCCACGTGTTGAATGAGGGTTGGCGTGCACAAGGGCGAAATTCCATACCGAAATTTGTCTCGATTCCCTCGCACCCAACCTGAGGGCAGTGCAGAATTTGCAAGATTCTGCCAATTCCGCAGTTGGTGAAAGTTCCAAAAAAATGAAAGAGAGTCCTCCCTCCCAATTAGACCCGGGCTGCACCCAAATATTCCTCCCCCGTGGTCACTCACCGTGTGCGATCTCCCCCACGGCATGGCGAGAGCTCTCCGAGTCCAAATTCACTGAGGAGTCACACTGGCCGACTGAACCAAACTAACCGGGCAACGGTAAGATCCGCGGCTAACTGATTTGCCCCCTCCTCTTCCGAGCCATCAGCATCTCCTCAGTGAGTCGGTTCCTCCTCCCCACACCCACTCCTCCCATTCCCACATCCCCCGACCCCTTCCAACTCCGCCCATTCCAAGCTTCGAAAGTCGGTTTCCCCCCTCCCCAATCCCCCCCCCACAAGCCAGTCCCTCCGTAATCTTCCTCCTCCTCCAACCACTCCTCTAGAAAACCTTCCCCTCCTCCTGGGAAGACCCGTCACCGACATTCTTCGGCGGCCGCTCCTACCCCACACTCTGCGGAACGGTTTAGCTTATGAGTCCCTCCCCTCTCCCCCTCCCACACGAGCGCACGCGCTCCCCCCACCCCCGACGGCGATGTCTCTCCCGTCCTACTCCGCAAATGCATATGCAATGCCCCGTCAGGTGAGTCCGTCCCCTACTCTCCGTAATGCACCCCCTCCCGGCAGAGCACCGTGCGAAAGCCGTGAAACAAACGAAGACCGCGTTCCCCATGCGACACACGTCTCGCAGCACGCTCCTTCGTTTAAGGAACCCCGAGGGAGGGAGGGAGGGAGGGGAGAGTTCGAGGGCCGTGTGAGGGCGGGGGGTGGCATGCAGGTGGGGGCCGCAGTTGAGTGGGAATGTATTCGGGTTGCAAGCAGAACCCACGGAACACTATAGGACCCTTTTTTGGTGGAAGTGTCTCTCCGCTCCAAGAAGAAACCACCATCGGTTCGCAGACCTTTTGGGTTTTAACTTTCGGGCTCAATCCTTCCGGGAATCAAATTCTCATTTTTCGATGCGGGAGTCGCAAAACACGAAAGCGTGACAAACGTGCATTCAGTCAGGTGAGCGCGTTGGCTTTAAGACCACAGCTCGATATTTCTGAGATATTTTTCGCATAAAGACCCGTTTCTCGCGAATTTTTAATCGTTCAGGACGTATTTCACGTAATAGAGAGACAAATATAGGTAGTATGTTTCTGTTATATGTTCAATATAATTGGCGTTGTGCTGTCTTTGAACAAAATAAATAAATGTACTTCCACATAAAAAATGAAACACGATTGTTTTCAACAATAATCGTCATAATCTGGGTGGCGATGACGATTCTCGTCGAAAACAATCGTGTCTCATTTTTTCCGTGTAAATATACAATATAAAAGCTACACAACCTCTATGTATTTGTTTCACAATGGAATTCCTCCAGGTAACGGCCTCCTCGGTGATTTTTTTTAGTACGAGTATTGTATAAACACACCCCAATAAACGTATCATGGAAGTGCTACTTATGTTTATAGAGTACGACGATGGCCTTGGTCATCCCGCACCTCTTCAAATCATACAAATAAAAAAATCTTACTGGACAAACACAATACCAATGCCCTAGGCGGAACTTGAACCCACGACCTTTGGGTTATCTTGTTATCCGACTGACTTCAGTGGTATCATCCCTCAAACTCTATTATTTGGAATTTTTCCTTTGCAAAAATTCGAGTCTTGACTTATTTCGTGTGTGTGTATATATGTATATATATATAAAATTATATTTACTTATTTATTTCGTGTATATATATATGTGTGTGTGTGTGCGTGCGTAGAATTAGAAAATAGTTGTGTTGTGTCCATGTTTAGTAACTTAAACTAAATAGTAGAAAATTTGGTTTAAAGAATAAAGTCGAACATAATTCATTAATAATACATGAAACATACTTAACAAGATACCCACGAATCTGCATTTAAAAATTACGTAAAAATGTGCGTAATCTCAAAAATTATGTGGACCAATGGCTGTTAATCTCCTTCTTGGGTGTATCTGTCCTCAGACAGGTTTCAGTTGCACTGCTCTCTCCACGTTGTCCGGTCCTGTGAGTCCTCCCTCAGTTGTTCATATGTTCTTCCCATCTTAATGTTTGTCACCAGATTGTTTCTCCTTCTTCCTCTACCCCTCTTTCCCTCCATTAATCTTTTTTATCGGGCAGTCATTTCTTAAGATATGCCCCATCCTGTTCCCTTTCCTCTTTCTTATAACCTCCATAATGTTTCTTCTTTCATTTATTCTCTCCAACACTTCATTTTTCACCTTTTCAGTACACGGAATCCTTTCCATTCTTCTCCATCGCCTCATTTCAAATCCTTCCAAGTATTTTTCTTCTACTGATCGTCCAGGTTTTATCTCAATACAAAACTACACTCCAAATGAAGCATTTTGCATATATTTTCCTTAGTGATATGCTAAGGAAATTTTTTCTTTGTTTTTCTGGCTGTAATTAACTGTTTCACTTTATTAAATTTTCTTGACTGTTATTAACTGCTTCACTTTATTAAATCCGATTTTTCCCTCGGCGATTCTACTTCTTATTTCCTCTGTGAAGCCTCCATTCTATGTGATCAGACTTCCAAGACTCTTGAAGGAAGAAACTCCAGTTTTTCTCCATCTATGATCACCTTTACTGTTCCTTCTTCTTTTGCCACCTTCATCACTTTTGTCTTCCCTATGTTTTATTTTCATTTCTAGATGTTTTCCTGCTTCAAAAATTCTAACCATCATATTCTGTAATTGTTCCTCACTCTGCTAAGGCTGCCGGGTCATCTGCGTATTTTATGATTTTTACTGACTGTTATTACTTTCCTGTTAAATCTATGTATTATAAAATTATTTGTGCATGATAAATTGATTGAAACCAACGGAACACATATTACTTTTATTTTACCTAGCAATTCTACCTCGAACACAATAAGTTTAAATCAAACAAAAGTTTTTAAAGTCATTACCGTTTGAATACAAAACAACGAATGAAGGACCCTTTTCGTCAATGTCCTTATTTCCTCTGTAACGGTTCATTCGCTATGTGATAGACGAACAAATGGAAATCAATCACTTGAAGAACTTTCATCCAAGTATTTACTTCGCTAATACCTTTGTTTTTTCCATGACGGCAGAAGAATGACTTGACATAACTAAGAATTCACGAAATATTTAAGCCACTATTTTAAATAATACTACGGTGATAAATAAAAACATATGTTTTTGGGGAAACAATATTTAAATTTTTTTTAGACAGCCGTCACAGAATATGCAAAAGGTCACCCACTTTGGTTCCTTAAATAAGTATTGACGATGTTAAAGAGACGAGTATGATAAACCGAATGCTTTTACACTCGTCTTTCTTTCCTAGAGCTGTTACCCCGCCCCACCTCCCGAATAGCTCATTCACCTATTGCTGTAGCTATTCACCACGTGTGAGCTATACAAAAATGCGCTGCATAGAAGGAAAAATATGAACGGAACTCATGCCAAGTATATTAGTGACAAAATTTCTGCATTGAGTCCTCAACCTTGTGTTGTGGATTAATCTAACTCTCACTCCTTCCGTCCGCATATACTCCTTCTCAATCCTCTAGGCTAAATTATAGGTTAAGTTTATTGCTTAACTTTGAGGTTGATTACTTCGATGACGAGGTTAAAGACATTGAGCAAACCCCGTCATAGCATGGTAGATCAGACCACTTACGTAAAATCAGGGGGAGAGATTGTAGAACGGACAGATTTAAAATGTCATTTTACCCTTTCACGATTAGAGATCAAAATAAGCATGGTCACATGGTTGGATAGGAAATGTAGTGCATATATTTTGTAGCTGTTTTGTATGGATGTTAATTATATGTAGCTTGGCATTGTTTCCGTATGGTGTGAATAATATTTTATCATGAATCTTTTGCATGCAAGTAGTTTCCTTCTGTGTGAAAAATTGCTAACACTCGTATGTGGTAGTGCATGTATGGTGGTGGCTCACCGCTTTCCCCACGCCCTTAATGTGGCTCTCAGGGTAAATAGATTTGTAGAAATAGAAGTTGTTTTTCGAAAGGTTTGGTTAAATTAAAGATTAAAATCTAAGTTTTTTCGAGCTGGAAGATGATTTCTTTATCGAAAAGAAATTAACTCGACAACTTTCTTTTCCCTTCGTATCTGTAAACTCACTCTGCTTCTAGGTCTTCGAAATTGATTATATATAGACTTTAAAATGAAATAAGCACTTCATGAATGTGGATTGTGAGAAAAAATATGAATGAAAGAGATTAGGAGAGTAAAAAATCGAAGATGAATCTAAGTGCGCGAGTAAGCTCGGGTGTGCGCGTGCATGTGATTACGTACACACGCGTATGTTTTCCGTATGACAAATGAGATATCAGTGCGTAAGTATGACATTAAGTACGTAAGTATGACATAAGTACGCATTGTCTATGATATATAATTTCACGGGAGTTATTATATTGTTATATCATATTGGCGTAGCAAAAAATATAAAGGCGGCAAGCAGACAACTCTCAAATGATGAGATGGTATTCTGAAATTTTCGAAGGTGACAGTTAAGTCATGAAATTTTCGGATGTGACAGAGGCGAAATGTAAGTCATGAAACTCTTATGAATATTCTGACGGATTTATAGGTGTAATAATGGATCTCAAACTACTTTGTATCTTAGATGAGTGTTTCCCAAACTTTTTCGAGCCACTGCCCCCCTCGGTTCCATTGGCCAATCAACGACCTCCGATCGTTGTTTCCGTTTCTTTTCGCCCTCTATACCAGTGGTTCCCTATCTGGGCGCTACCGCCCCCTTGGGGGCGTTATTTTGATCTAGGGGGTTGAAAAGAAGCTAGGAAGTTATAATCGGGCTTCGCTGAGTATAGGTTTACGGAATTAAAGGGGGCAGCGGCTCGAAAAGATTTGGGAAACACTGCTCTATACCAAAGCACCGCTCGCTTTGGGCACCACTGCCTTATTGCATTTAAAACTTCATGTTCTGTGGAACATGATTTTAGTGCAGTCAATTAACTTATTCCCAAGCAGAGAAATTGATTTCAAGTTTCTAAACGTAGCAATTTAAGATTCTTGCTAAGTTAATATAAACCAAACGTTAGAAAACTGGTACCATATCAAGCCCATCCATCGATTTCAAATTTAATTTGATGAGAACCTGTTATTAATTAAGCTACCAAATTTTGTTAGATGACTTCTAGAGCTTGAGAAACTGTACTCAATAATTTGTTAAAATAATTTAAATAAAACATTCATTCGTGATTAGTACCACGGATTGTTCATAGTGCCGTATTATAACACTCGATTTTACGTGAAAAAGCGTCATTTAATTTTTAAAAATTTAGTTCTGGAGTTATTTGTTGTTATAATTTATTTTATTGTAAAATTCATACTCTGTTTTAAGTGTTGTTATTGTTTTACTTATTGTTTGTAAGTGAACTCTGACTCGTCCTATATATCCACATACATGATTAATAAACCACGTATTACCAAGTGTTCAAAATTAATATTATATTAATCGTTATTGTTTTTAGGTTTATAATGTTCCTTATTTGGCTACATAGTCTATGATTTTGACTATAACTTAAAAGTTTACGATCGAGGGGTGTTGGTTTTTAGTTCATACAACTAAGGGGGGAGCGGATCGAAAAGGTTTTTGGGAAACACATTTTTTACAGGGCAATATAGACAAACTAGCAATATGGTCAAAAATTAATAACTTGCACTTTAAGACCTCAAAATGCAATATAATGTCAATTACCAATAAAATGAAAGATGATATGATCAATTACAATATAAATGGAAAACAATTAGCCAGGACTAATGAAATCAAAGATCTAGGTATAAGATATCTTATATTTTGAGTCGTATATACGACTCAAAATTTAGCTTTCTCAACCACTATAGGGAAACAGTCATGGATTCAAACAAACTAGTAGGTTTTATACTAAGAGCTGCCTCAGCCTTTAGTAATAATGCCCTAAAAATATTGTGCTTCACACTTATCAGAAGTAGGTTAGAATATGGTTGCATTGTTTGGTCCCCATCATACAAAAACAGTTGCATTATGATAGAACGTGTACAAAAAAGGTTCCTGAGGGCACTATATTTTCGACGTTTCGGCACGTACCCTGTTAGAGACAACAATATACCATATGTGAAATTACTCAAGATTATTGGACTAGAGAGCCTAGAGGAAAGACGCAACAATTTTTTAGCTGCAATTCTTGTTTGACATTATAAATAATGGTGAAGACAGTATATTACTGGAAAATGTTAATAACCATATTCCAGTCTTTCACTAAAGAAGTCATAGGTCCTTTTCAAAGCCAACAGTCCGGACAAATGAAGGGAAAAATTCCATTGTCAATAGAATCTGTGAAAAATATAATGACATTTCACAACCTGGACACTTGTTTGGTAACAGAGCCAATAGAACTGTATTTGTAAATACCATCAAAAAATGTTTATGTAATGTATATGACTCTTGATTAATTATGTATTATTATTATCTTATTGTTCCTAGTATATCCTGTAATTTGCACTCTTGGATGAACTTTAAACTTGAATAAATAAATAAAAGGGTACCCTTAAACGATTTAAGACATCCGCCCGTGCAGGACGTCACTAAGAAAAACTGATAAATCAGTGCCATAAACATGCGATGCCCTTCATTCCATGGGCTTGAACAAATGTTACAATAATTGTACATTGAGAATGTAATTGCTTCCATTTTTATGAAACTTTCCTTAAACGCAGTGATGGCAGCCCTGCTAAAAGTGGGCGTTACATATATGTCGTTGCTCATCTGTTTCTCACATAATCATGTGATCCAAGGCCGACTTATGAAGCAGGCCTTGTGTGTCAACAAAAATAGTGCTGTGTGGTATTCAGTGGTATTGCCGTTGGCTTTTGGATACGTGTTTGCTTAGACCGCTTAGAGGCTTATGCATCTTCTGCGTTCATAAATTACCAGAAAACTGTCCTTTAGTTGTTAGTGTTCTACGGTCTGTGTCTTGACAATTAAAGTAATAGCCGTTACAAAACTTTGAAATATTCATCGTGGTAACGTGATTTAGTATTTGAAATAATAAATATTGTTTACATTCACTGGTAGCGACCGTGTCGTCTTTACTAGCAATTGATGACCTTAAGAGAACACCGGCGTAACTAGAAGTACCAAATATATAGCAATCGACAGAGGAACTGTCATGCCTCCGGGAAATAGTAATGCCAAACAACCAACCAAACAGAGAACATGCGATTATTGCCGCAGGGCATCATGCAGCGGGGACAACTGCGGATACTTTCCTTTTGAACGAGAAAGAGTAACGCAAATGAGATATAATAGTCAACATTCTTCATTGAACTCTAACACTGTAGCAACTGCGAATAGAGCTGGACACGCTTTCGATATAGAAGGTAAGATATTTCAAATCACCCTAAACTCTTTTTGGTTCCGTGAATCATGTATACTTAATACTTTAATTCATGAAAGAAATTTACAATTCATCAGGCGGATGACCTTTATAAGACGAGTTATCTGAATTAGTGCATGCGTAGATAATGTCAGTTTCTTTAACGTGCACTGAAATATTTTTGAACAAGTTCAAAGAATATAAGCATGAAAAATAACGCGCAGAGACATTACGTTTATAATAAACCTTGATAGTTTTTATGGTAATATGTATAACATCGATTTAAAATGAATAAACGAAACATTAAATTTTATTTTATATAAAGTTACTTTCCAGAAATGGTCTATATATTTAGAGGCAATTATGTTAAAATGAATTGGATGCAGCAATATAATATGTACACTTTCTTATTTGGAAATAATGATGGTGAAACTTGATCAGTATTTACCAGTGGGAGATCCTTACAGGCTAATCTTAAAGGAATTTCAAAATGTTCTTAACTGTAAGGAAATATATACATTTTATTTATTATTTTGTGATCCAACTATCTACACTATTACTCCAATAATTATTTGCGACTTCAATCTATTTTAGAGACATGTGATCTTAAGGAAAACTTTTTAGTAAGACTCGATTTTAAACTACAAATTATTTAAGCCTGAAAGTGTATTTTCAAATATAATGCAACATCCTATACAGCCGTCTGTCACACCCAGCCACCTGCAGCAGCTGCCAGCAAGTCATGTAGCAGGAAGTAGCCTTGGCCATTAGTTACCTTAAAAACAGTTCTATCGTACATTATATACTACGGCTAGGGTCAACTACTTTTGTTTTCTTATTAATGAACCATCCATTGTATATCTAAGAAAACACTTGCTCATAAGCATGATTAATATCAGTTCCTTTTTTACTCTTCATTAATACCCACTATTTGTATAATTTCATATTATCCATAAAATAACATTTCCTTGGAAAGGGCAGTTTTCTACCCTTTTAAGTTAAGTTTGCTTTATCTTCACTGCATATTCTCTGAGGTGTCCCTTAGAAATCTCATTCATTTATCTTCACTATGATTTGGAACATCCATAGACCAAACAGTGTTTTATATATGCAGACAAGTAGAATGCTTGCATTTGTAGAAGTCATCCTATTTTGTTCCTCACTACATTGATACTTTTATCATTCTTTGATGTAAACAATAACTTGCATTTGATTTGTGATGTATGTGATTTGATTAAAATTTACAAGAGCTGAAATTTTGTGTTGATTCAATATAGGGTATCCAGTACCAATTCGTCAAGTTCCAATGGCTCGAACCTCATTTCATCCAATACATTCGCCAACAACAGTGCATCATGCCGGAGAAAACCCAGCAAGAGCAAAAACATTATGTCCTGAAAGTAAAGTACAGGATCAGGGTACTACCTATAAGACTGCATCAACATCTTGGAGAGAAGGCGCATATGATGTTTCAAAGCCAGCAAAAGAATTAAGGTCAAACACAGCCTATAGTGCGACAATTGGGACAGTTCAGTCTAGTAGTTCAACAAATGTTGCCATTGGCAATAAATATGTTTCTCCTAGTGCTAAAATAGAAAAAGATACACTCGCTAATCCATCAGTTCCTATCATTGATAATAAGTTTGAAGAAAACAAAAAAGATATGATGAAGTGTCAACTTACATCAACCAAACAGGAATATCTACCAAATATTGAATCCAAAAAAACAGAGATGCCACTACGTTCAGTTTTTAAGGCATATGATGAAAAGATATCTCTAGTTAGCAAGTCAAGTAATTGCATTTCTCTCAATTCTGAAAGTAGTGGTAATTCAGACGAAGTGGACAAAGCAAATGTGAAACGACCTAGACCACATCACTCTCCAAAGGCTCTGACATATGAGGGAGTTGTCTACCAAATTATAAACTCTCGTAGTGCCAGGGTGAGAGTTGCTGAAAGAAATGAAAAGCCACTAAAAAAATCAGAATGGGGAGCATCAGATGCAGTGCACAAATTTGCTTTTCTTGCTGTGAATAAAATATTGCAAGATGATAATGAATCATTTTATTCATCAAATACACCTATTACCTCTGCTGTGAGTCAGGGTGATTTATTAATCGTAATTTGCACTCCCCATAACAACCAAAAATCTGGATATGAACTCTTTGTACATGAGGCAAAGAAAAATCAGATTAATGATGCTGATTCAGTAGCTAGCTATTGCTCCCAAAATGGTTCTGAGTATAACGAGAGTAATTCATCAAAAGCAAAGACAAGAAGTAAAAGAAATAAAAATGATAACGAAAAAGAAATGTTTACTGGAGAAAAATATGATGTCAGTGATGCAATCAGTCAATGGCTAGATACAAATGACTGCCCTCCCAAAAAAAATGAAACTTCAAAGACACTGAAGATCATAACTGGTTGCCATTATTTTGGCAAGGTGGTTGAGATGCGTCTTCCATATGCCTTTGTCATTGAAGTTTCCTCTAATGGTGACATGCAGTCTGTTTTTGTTTTTTCAAGTCATTTTTATCCACAAGGTATTAACTCACCAGCTGTGGCACAAGGTGTTTCACTCAAGAATCTTGTAAATATAGGAGATGAGATAGTTGTGATCCCATATAAGAATGCAGCAATGCAAGAAAACAAATTTGAATGGATAGCTAGCAAAGCCTGGCCAAAAAATGTTCATACTCCTTTAAATTTGCATTGCTCAGATGAATCTGGGCCTTCCGTTGTTCCAGAGGATAATCCAATTTTGCAAGAAAAAACAGCTGTGAAAAATTCTGACCAACAGGATGATGCACAGTCTTTGGCATACATTCAAAGTTTCTACCCCTTAGCTAAGAACTGGAAAGAGTTTGATGGAGTAATCATCTCACTACAGTATGACTGGGGGATTGTGAAAGAGGCAGCTGAGGGCAGTCAATCGGCCTATGTTTTCACCCGGGAGAATACTTTTCTGTTTGGAGTGTGTCTCCAACATTTCATTCTGAATAATATATTGCAAGAGGGTAAGTTGTTAACCATAGCTGATTTTCATTTGATAAGTTGGAATTTTTTCTCCTAAAGTGTTTCTAAATACTGTCACAAGATGAAAATCTTCTGATTACATTACTTAGATTGACTTGTGAAACCAATCATGGAGACATCTTTAAATTAAAGTGGAGATGCCCCCAGGATAGAAAGCAAATCTTACCTTTGCATGCTAACCTAAGCAGTGTAATCAGAAGAAGAACGTTTTCATTGACATCCTTTGTAGCAATGGTTCTCATGGATAGAAAGATATAAACTAAAAAAGCAGTAGGCAATTCTTTCAGCATAAATAACTCAAGGAAGACATATATATTCAATATCTACAGCAGTGGCCTCCAAATTAAAGACTTTATGTACTTCATTGAAATGTTTAATGAGCAGTGATGCAAAATAGAATGTGCAAATCTTACCTAACATTTTATTCGCATGAGTCCACACTTAAAATTTCAAATCAAGTCTTTAATGTGGAATTATGTCGAAAAGGTGCAATTTTAGAAAAAAATCAATGTTAAACTGTTACACACCTTTATACAAGGTGATATGTTTTAGTAAGGAGTCTAAAAATTTATTGCCTGGATTAACCAAGTAGTTTTGAGATGCTTAATGCCTTTTAAATCTTCCAAATCAGAATAAGATTAGATATTCCTATTGGCCTGTTAACCTTAAGATTATTGAAGTAGGGTAAGTAAAAACACTTGTGATTCCACTCGATATTTATTTTAACACGACCTAGGTTTCGACACG
>WURS02461973.1:0-13531 GCA_011762765.2 Rhinocypha anisoptera | reverse complement strand
ATGATGTGGTGGATGCGCCGTGTGTGGTGAAGGGGGGAGGAAGGCGGCGGGGGACGGTGAGGCGGGGGGGGGGGAGGATGGATTCGGTAGTGCTTGGGGGGGGGGGGAGGGGATTAGCCACTCGTGTCTACTTCTCTCTCCTCTCTCTTTCTCGGCGCCAAGCAGTAGCGAGCAGTGTTGAATTACCACCTCTTAACTCCCCGGAGAGTCGCGAGTCGAACGAAGGACGGCCGTACTCGGACGCCGTGGAAAGGGGGGCGTTATTATGTTTTTATTTTTTTATTTCAAGTGTCCTCGGAATCGTCCGCTGAAGAGGCGTTCTCCTTCGCAAAAAATATACGAATTTGTGGCGTCTCTTGCTTTTATTTAACTTGGGTTTTTTAGTGTAGGGAAAGAGCTTCCCGATTTTCTGCTTGACTTGTTCACCTGGTGAGTCATGACTCTGTCCACGGATATTTTCAAGAAACCTTTTGTATTTTTCAGGAGTTAGTTTTATTGCGACATTAGATACGGCTCAGGTTATGGCCGACCAAACCACTCATTTTCAATTCTTCCATTAGAGAACCTAGAACGACTAATCAATGCCTAAGACCAAGGTAAGGGTATACGACGTTGTGTTATTACTTAGTAGCCGGTATTGTGTCATTTATTTGTGCCTAAATAAGCCATTGCTCAATATCTTAACATCAATTTTTTTGTTTTCCACGTTTCCGTGAAAATGTTTGCTATCCTTTTGTACCGTATCCACTTGGCTATGTCGAAAATTCGTAAATCTGTCGTTTTAACATTGAGATTTAATTTTTTGTGTGTAAAATTATTTTTCTCTGTCACCGTGCAAGTAAGAGATTTCTAAATTGTGGCATATTTGATACTAAATGTTCGGTGGAAATAAGTAAGGCTTTTCCCGACGATTGCGATGATTTTTAGAATCTCTTATGAATTCCTTGATACGGTAATTTGCAGGATCGTCAACGGAAGCCTTAAATCATTTATGGTGAAATACTGGAAACCTAAGTGATCCGAGCCCGAGACATGATGACCTTTATTGCAATTATTTGCGCCGTTCACATGGTCAGGTAGAAATATTTGTTGGCATAACAGATGAAACTTTCAGTTTGAAATTAACATGAACCATACAACGCTAACAAAATTTTCGTATTCTTGCTTTACGTTTTCACTCATCTGGGCCGTATTTTTACACCTATTTGTGAAAGCTTCTTTTGACGACTGCGATTCTCACAATTCCTTACCAACCACGCCCAATATGAAGCCCAAATTGCTGAGCTGTTTCGAACACGCTCAATTTTTCTCCCCCTATGATGCTCGATCTCGGAACATTCCTTATTCGGCAGAATCCATTACGTTCGCTTTCTAATGTATTGCCTCCACCTCATTCTCCACACGGTGATCCTCTAATGCATTCAGCAGTGACTGCAATCTCTTGGCCGACTGCCAAATTGGAGGCTTCCTCTTCATTTGCGAATCTATACGGCGTGGTTCTTTCACCGAAAATGTTCTCATCTGCGCTCGGTCCCTCCCTCACCTGACATGTCGACGTTTAGTTGAGGTGTCAAAGAGTTTCCACGTGCTCACGGAAGCTAAAGCGGCGCCATTAATAATAATAGCCAAAACGTGAAGCGAATGCTCGGTATCATCCACGGGGAACCCAAGTGTAGGAGGGGGAATGTTGTTGACTTGGGTTTTCTTGGTGGCGTACGTGTTACGTGAACACCACCAATGTCACGATTATCTGTGGTCGCAGAGCGCGGAAAAACGTTCATGCACATATTCAGCGCGTACACATACCCCGTGGCCGGTAAAGCGCACGTGTTTTCTCCCGTGCTAGCTTGCCGTAATTACTGGTTGCATGTTAATAGTTAAATTTTGCCTTTATTTTTGTTGTTATTTGCATGTGATGTTGTGTATCTATGCCCATTTTATCACGTGGTGAGACAAGAGAGTTATGTTATTCCCCGTAGCTTTGGCTAGAAACAGCTTTTTATAAAGCATTAATATATGTGTAACAAAATATTAAACATTTCGTACAAAGTAGTTTACAGCGAAATGTATTCCCGCTAATTTGATAAGAACCATGTTATTCAGTGGCAAATGGGAGTTATTACATAGATTTTCGAAACGTTTCATATTGTGAGGGAAATAAGGGACAATCACTTTGATCGACATGACATCAATCCCTTTGTCTCTCAGTTTATGACTACAATAATACCATAATGAAAAAGCCAACCGAGTTAGCCTGTGTATAGCGCGCTCGCCGGCTAATTTTTTTTTGAGGTGGTGTGGGAAATGCATTTACGAACCTCCAGGATAGCGGGTTCGAGTCCCGCCCAGGGCATGGGTGTTGTATTTGTCCAAGTTGGTTTTATCCATGATTTGAAGAGGTGCCAAATGACCATAGCCGTGGAAGCACCCTATAAACTACAATACTACAACTACATAATAAAAAAGGTTGTTGTGTAGGCCAAGAAATGACCAAAGAAATCACATATGCATTCATACTCATTCATACAGGTATAACCACCGCGTAGCGAAAACATATCACAATTAATAGGAAATAATGAAAGGGTGGCACACAAAAGGACGAACACAAAATGTGGTAGGGTTGATGAAAACCCACCAACTCTTATGAGAGAAAAAGTTCCTCCGGGACTTTGACCTCATCCGGGACACGAATCTGGATCTCACGATATATATATATATAGTGAGATTATATATATATATATTTATATATACAAATATATTTATTTATATATGTTTCACCGCCCATGCCGCAAAATATGCCACTTGAACGACACGACAGGCACATGCGAGTGTATTCATGTATTTCCCGCGCCATCTACACGCATTGATTGATGGTATTCAGTACTAATCACGCGCGTGTATCGTGGACGAGGGTATAGAGAGCACGTGGGGTGTCGGAATGGTGGGATCGCCGTCGCCAAGTGCGCGGGAAGACACCCGATCTCATTTGCCGCGGAAGACCCCGGGACGTCGGTCGTCGAACTCACCCTCGCGACTGTGCTTTGAATTCACCGCCACGTGCACCGAAACGTCCCTCATGGTCCCCAGTCATCAAGATCGGAGTCTTCGTTATAATTATACCGCCCTCCTCTTTTTCTTTTGTCAACCGCGAAAGTTCATCTCGCGCGTCACGGGTACAGATCCACGCGGACGGAACTCGACCTTAACCCGTGCCGTCCCGAGTCACACACCCGTCCCATCGACTGTCGAACTCGCTTGAGCGTGAGGCACGCAAGCGAGACCCAGAAAAATTTCACCTTTTATTTCTCGCATGCGGCGGATTGTCGCAAAATGAAAACCTTGGCGGAATCACAGGCGTGAATGTTCTCTGTCTTCTTTTTGCACATAACGCGACGTCCTTGTCGCTCGGGTTGTTATCGTGGAATTCAAGTCTCCCCGAATCATTATTCTCTCTCCCTCCCTCCCCCCTCACCCCCCTCTATCCCGTATCTTTCCCGTGTCTGCGACCGGGCGGCGCCCACCCTCCCAATTCGGCCATTTTTCATGTTCCCTGCCCGAGTCGGGGGATAAATTCTTTTGCGGGATCGCTTCGCGGCTTACTCACTCTGTCGCTCGGCGTTGGTTCTCTCTCTCTTCTTCTTCTTCGCCTTGCTCCTCCTCCTAAGGCATCCGGGAGGGTGGGTCCTCAAAAATGCGTGCGTGGAGATGCCGGCTCGCCCCCGCCGCTCCTCCCGTCCCTTTAATCCACTCGCCCCGTGGGCGGCAACTCACTCCGAGCCGGTATTACTCTTATCACCGTTCACTTACAACAACAACAAAATCACTCGCCGGTTCGCCAAGGTATTCCTCTGTTTGGGGAGGCGGCGGGGGAGGGGGGCTCCCGAATGACATAAATGGTATCCGACTCCCGCCCCCGCTCCTTACACAGCGCGGAGGACCGTTGAGCGGGTGGTCTCCCCGGTATCCGCCCGGTTTGAATCCATTCGGGTCGTGGTTCCTATCTTTCCCCCCACTCCCTCACTGTAGCAGCGTGGCCCCCGAAAGGCGGCTGCTTTGGACACCGGGCGGGCGGGTCTCTCTTTCTCTCTCTTCCCGTGTCGGTAGACGGCGGCCCACTGACTGAGACTGACTCGGATCGGGACTGCCGGTGACTCCAGGGAGAGGTGTGTGTGCGCGCGTGGTTGTGTTGAGAAAGGCGGCGAAGGTCAGGAGTGCTGCGGGGGGAGGGGAGGGAGGGAGGGTCGGTTGGGCTTGGCCGCCCGACTTTCGGTTTCCGTCTTCCCCTCCGGGGTTTTCCTTTTCTTCTCCCCCGGCCGCCTCCGCCGCCGCCGGTGAGTGAGTGGGAGAAGGGGGGTGGGCGCTGCTGCGGAGGTGCCTTTGATTCTTTCGTTCCGTCTTCAGCGTCCCTTCCACTCCTGCCCGGCAGTCTCCGACGATGCGTGTGACGGGGTCGTGGGTGCTGGCTTGATTCACTGGCGTCATCCGCTCCCGCGCTCGGCTTTGCCTTTCCCTCCGGATAATTTCCGTTCGCCGTGGTTGAAACGGCCCCGTACGACGACTGACGGGATTCTGTATTTCATATATCTGTATCAAATTCACTTCCAATTCACCTTCAATTGCTTCCAATCATCCACTCAGCGACGGTGAAGGGAAGATTGAAAGTGAGGTGAATGCAGGGCTTTTAGGAGAGCATTGAGATCAAATGGTCGTCGGGGATAATAAACCGGCGGACGTCTCTCTACCAGAGGTGGGAGGTGAAATAAAGGTGACGGAATCTCTCGAAAGCATGAAAAAGTGCAGATGAGACCCGAAGGCTTATTGAATGCATTCGGTAGACACATTGGGAAGAAATAACTTGAAAAACCTTGATATAATATTGGAAGGCGTCCAAATGAAGAATTATGATGGATGGGAAAATTGCGCTGCTCGTATGAAATTATTGTATTTAATATCGCTGAAACAATCATGACTTCATCTACGAATGAGGGATCTATGCCTTATGAGATAACAGTAAAGTAATAAAAGTAATTCGAATAAACTAAACAGTCAAAGCACGAAAACCGACATGGGATTTTAAAAGTATTCGCAAAGTCTTTAAACACAGATACCATTTGTCTTAAAGAATAGTCGGTTAATTAATTGCGAATTCTCTCAAAAACGTTTACCTTCGTCTGTGGAATCGATTTTGGACTGAATATCTCCGCTCTTTTCACCGTCCTCAGGCTGTAGTCTTCATGTTTTCTAGGGCTAATATAAAGTTAACTCATGTAGCCATTATCTGCAAAGACTACCGATTTTTATCCCTTTCCACAGGAAAAGGAAATAAATTTGCCGATAAATTGTCTCGGGAGATAAATACTACATCCATGTCCTAAGAATTCGAACCCGAGGCCTTAGGGTCAGCCTGGGAGCACCTATCCACTCGCTTATCCTGGGCGGCTAAACGAGAGGATTACGTATTGTTGAAAATTTTCTGACCTCCGGACGTCATCAAATGCGTAGGCACCTCGAATGTGCAGGTCATCGCGCATGTGACCTCTTCACCTTTTTTTCCCCCGCCCACTGCCATCGTCGGCGTCATCTGCCGAGCGTTGACGTCATTGGAATGCTTCCCGTCTTGGGTACTTCCCCGAAATCTCCTGCCACTTCCTCCAACCCTGCATCAGTCACCGCAAAGATGGTTTTTCCGAACGATTTTCTGCATTCCTTGCGATTTTTTTCATTTTATTTGTAGGAAACCTTCATTGAAATCAAAATGCACCTCAGGATACTTACCGGGGTATGTGTTCTGATTGGACGTTGGTCCAATATAATGGGAAATCCGGCCTCTGTCGATTTAAAATTTGTTAGGTGGTGTGAGAGATAGTAGAGAAGGAGGCTGTGGAGATTCATGTTATTTAGTATTTCTATAAACTACTAATTCGTTTTTTAGGCATCCACCATTGTTAGATAGACTGCTGGCTTACTTGCTTGTCGTATTTTAACGCATTAACGTCGTTTGAGATATTATGGTTATTTGTTCAGACCACGGCCTAGTCACGTATTCATACTGTTTTTTTTTATTAAACTGGTTCCATTTATTCGGGGACTCGTTTCACCCTTCAGCGTCAGTTTCATCTCGGTGCCCACGAATTGAAATGTCGAAATTGTGAGACCGAGGATATTTGTTTTCACTCTTTCACGTTCGAGAATGTACACTCCCATCATTTCCCTCTCGAACTCCCCAATACCCCGCTGATCTTATTTTCACCGTAGACCAGTTTTGCCAGGTGGGTAGCAAGCTCGCCGGCAAACCCAAAGGTTAGCCACCTGACCGTAGTCGTGTGGACGCACCTTAAATGTAATAATAATACTACTTCTTGTTTGTACCGCTCTGTACTTTGGTCGACCTGTCTTTGATATCCGGTTCTTGGAAATGTGAATCATGAGAATTCTGCGCTTAATTCTTGTATTGGATGTAATTCCTGAGTCACAATCTCTTCTGGAAAGCAATATTCGGGGAATGGACGGAAAGGGTGGATGGTATAAGGTCATGTCGTCTCAAGACCTGCATTAAAGTAAGGTGCATGTCCAATACATGTCCATGTTCTCCACTAAAATATCCTCTAGTTATGGGATGCTTACCGTATTTTGACTTTCGAAGACATAAGCAATTCGATTTTTTATATGGGACGTTAGGCTACCTTTATATTAATGTACTCGGCGGTGATTGTTCTTTTTATAGTAAAATATCTCAAAAAATATTTCTCTTTTATCTTATATTTTTATTCGCGTTTTAGGCTGATACCTTTTCTTTGAAATTCATTGATTTTTCGCTTTGCCTATCGGGAGACTAGTCCTCCAGGTCATACAGTCTGTAGTCGACTCATGACCTATTCGACCTATTATTTCTCTCGATACACAACGAAAACTTCTGACTTACGTCATAATCGACTTAGGTCCAAACTGAAGGAACCGAATGATGTCGTAAATCGACCACTGATTGTACTTTCAATTCGAAACAAACTTTCTAGTCCTAGTTTATGACAAATAACCACGATTCTGCCTTCGGAAATACTCGCAAAATGTTTTTCCCTGGAGAAAGAGACAGCTTTATTTGTTCTGGTAGGAGGGGTATAAATTGTTTTATACTGTTTTGTCGTTATTCCTGGTTGCATTTCTGGAATTCCCACATGTAGGCGCCAAAGCCAGGGTTTCGTGTCTAATTGTGTTTAGTATCTTATCGACTGTCCCCTCCACAATTTTACCTTTTCCACAATCTCCCCGAGGAAGCATCCCTTCAAATGAGCTCTGAGCAGCAGTGGAGTGGAAGTTTTAATGTTCGTGTCACAGAAAATCTCGTTGTAAATGACAGTAGCACTAAACATTAAGAGACTGACCTTGAATGGGAATCCTAGAGTTGAATAACTCGCGAGGCATTATATGAAGACTAATTGCTGTGTCTGAAGGTGTGGCGACGAAGGGGAAGGGCGGTGGGAGGCGGGGTGGAGCCGAGACCGAAGTCGAATCTGAACAAACGGGAGCGCGCACACAAAGCCGCAGTCTTTTATCTTGTGGTCTCTTACCTCCTCTTTGTTGTCTTAAGAAGGGGGTGGTAGTCTTTTTTTTCCACGTGCCTCCGCCATATGTCCTGCTTGGGAGCTTCAGTTTCCACTCCCGAATACTATCGGTTGCCAAAGAGATTCGTGGGAAAAAAAACAAGGAGCTGACCAACTGACATGATTGTGGGCCCCTTTAATGCTATGACACGGACTAGGCTATCGCGTACACTTTGTCAACAGTGTGCGAATCATCTTTTAATTCAAGGAGGAACATGTGCTAGTTTTAGGGATCTATTATGTATTTAGTCATCAATTTGGGATAGCTTTTAGGATAAGCTTGTAACATAAGAGTGAATTTTACTATAATCACAGTGTTCCCACACAACGCTTAACAGACATGCACATTACAAAAGAGTATTGAGCTTACTGGATGTCGTGAGTGAGTTTAATATTTAAAATATCCCTTTTTTCATCTTTAGTTGAGAACCGAAGCCGTGTAGATTCGTGCAGCTAATTCGACGCACACGATTACCTGTGACAGTTAGTCCCTTCAACAATAGAGAAAATAGCAATGGAAATGGGAAATGTTCGGATGATGTTGGTTGGGTTACTTGTTTACTTTTTGTTGTCGAATTTTAACCTGAGGGTGAAGTAAATTCCATCATTGAGAATGAGCATATTTTTTTCCCTCAGTAGCGTTTAATAAATACCTACTCTAATCAAGACGTGACAGACAGATAATGTGAAATCTTAGAAATTCAATCGTATCTTCAATCCTACCTCTGTACTGAGGGTTTCAATCAAGGGTTTCGTAATCGAAGGAAAAGAGTGAAAGGAAGGACTTCTTGGGATGTGTGTAAAGTTAACCCAATGACGAAATAGCGTGGAGAAGAGATAATAGGAGGCACGTGTAATAGCAGTCACACTGTTTAATCTATCATGCTTCACGAGGCCTTTAAGTGAAAAACGTCTCCGTACGTTGAAATCACCACCTTCTATCATTAAAGTCTCCCCCTAAAACGCTGCTATTCCTGATTTACAATTGCATTTCGAGTTGTAGTTTTTATTGTCAATTGCTGATCAATAATCAGCACCTCTATCATAAAAGTTTCAAGTTTCTTTCTTGAGTCTCACGTAGTTTTCATTCACTTCCTCCCGCCGGCACTCTTCCAAGAGTTCTGTACAGTTTTCCATATTCACTGCTTACACATTCTCCTTCCTTCAAATACTTACCCTCCCTTCTTCGTCTTACTCTACCTTTCAGTACGTACTTCATCCATTTTTTCCTGCATTCTTTGCATTTCCCAAACGACTTCCTCTTTCCACATAATGCCCTTCTCCGTTTTCCTTCCCCCATACACTGCATATTTTTTCGAAGCTTCTGCATTGCCCTATTTCGGAATGTATCCTCATTATTTTTTTCCTTCACGAGGTCATCATCCATTAGGAGAGCATTGTTAGAAAGCTAGTTATTGAAATATTTCGTAATGATCTACTTAAGACGTGGAATATCGTCCTTTCCTCCCCCCCCCCCCTCCCCCACACTCGCCTTTTCCGCTATGAGGCATTTTCCGTGGCGTCAGTCGTTCCATCCTCCCGGAGAAAAGTGAAACGTCGGGTTCTAGTATGGATCATGCAGCGTAAAGTAATGCACCGCTATGTGAGTCGCTGGAATTTCTGTGCAGGAATCTCAATATAGTTGCGCTCCAGATGAAAGGAAGTACGATACACTTCTAGCCAAGAGAGAAATCTCCTTCCCCTCACCCACCGCCATCCCACACGCTCTCGCTTCCCCTTCCACATTCACCGTGTCGTGAGTAACTCTCTCCCGCGAGGGCGGAGGACCTCCTCCCGCCCCTCCATGCCCAAGACGGGAGCAAACACCTGTTACTAGAGGACGGACGCATGTGGCTTCGTTTCTTAGCGGGAAGGCGTAAAGCGCTTTATTTTAGCTAAATACTGCTCATTCTTACGTGACTTGTTAACAATTGCGTCTTATGACGACGTGGCTTCGTATACGTACGTCGGGTTGGGACTGGGAATCTGATTGGAACACGTTACTGTCGATACAGCTAATATAGCAGCTAGTTCATGGAAAATGGTCGATACGGTTTTTGATTATGTATATTTATTATAGAATTAATATTCTGGTGATGTATGTTAGTAAAATTATGGGTGCAGTAGCATTTCTGGTACCGATTTGATGAGATCAGTAATTAATTTCCTCTACCAATCGTTGCGCCTTGACTTTCCGTGTAAAATTTATCTAGACTCCTTGACTTTTTTCAATACTAAGTTATTTTTTCCTTCTCCTCAAGTCATAGAGGTAAAGTCATTGAATCAAGCAAGCATACCCGTACCAAAAATAAGAAGTTAATATTCGTGGACTCAAAAGTGAGCAGAATAGTTATATAATTACGTAAAATCATTACTGTGTTGTAATAGAATAGAATTCACGTTATTACTTATCTCTTTAAATAGCTACTGAGATGCTCAACCGGGGAAAAAAATGAATGTTTTATAAAGAGGAAGTATGTTCTTGACTCCGTTACTGCCTTAGGTATGAGCACGAGTTCATTCCTTGTGCGTCATTCGCTAATCTCCATTCCCAGAATGAACATTGCCTTTGCCATTCAGGAAAATGATCATCGGGAAGTGAATGTAGCGAAAACAACTGGAGTCTTAAATAAACTTCCTCGCTTTAAATTAAACATTGTTGCTAATGCCGCAGGTTCACCGTAGCTACTCCATGCGTGTTGGTTAACAGCTGCGAATTCATAGCTTTTAGTGTTTGAGTATAATGCAGGTGCGAAGAAAATTGTTGAGTGAAGAATCAAGTAACAAACAAATATTCATTTTATCTATGCTTTTGGAATATGCAAATGGCATGTTTTGTAATTGGAATTCTCGTATTTGCCTCTTAATCAAGGTATGGTGATTGTCACTGAAATTTAAGTTGTTTGGGACTAAATGTCTGTGGATTAGCTAGGATTTAGTTTATCCCTGATGAGGGGACAAAGGCTGTACTGACTGCCCCTACTTGAACCTTCCGGAGCGACCCTTCCCGAATCGAGGGTGTATGATTTAGAACGTCGTTTGAGATGTAGGTAGTAGATTTAGGTTTGTGGTGCGCTGACGGCTGTGGTCACTTTGTACCGTTAACAATTTAGTTTGGTAGCCAAAACCACATTTGCTGTATCTGTTGTTGTCACATGGCTAAAATGATTATATAGATTAATATAGGCCAGAACGGCTACACGCATATTTCTCTCACCAGCTTCCTATGCAAAGTAATGGAAAGGATGATAAACCACCGTCTAGTTTGGTGGCTGGAGACTCAAGAACTCTTTTCAAACGTCCAATGTGGTTTCCGGCGGGGAAGATCTACTATTGGTCACCTCTTTCGAACAGAAAATTTCCTCCAAGAAGTCTTCGTTTGAAATGTATAGTGCATAAAATATGTGCAAGATGGTGGGTTTGTTGCATAACTGCTTCGGGCCTTACGTAACGTACTTATTTAGTCAGTTCTTTATGGATGTACTAAAAACCCGATCGGGGTGCTATGAATAAACTCTGCAGTATCATTTTTCAGTAAAGGACTTTCGATTCATGTAATAGCGGTACTCACTATCGTAATGCTCCCAATGGAAAATCTTAAAACGAACATTAAATTTGGACCGGAAAACTCCAGGATTATTATTGAAGATATGAATTGAAATTAGAAGAAAGCTTTTCTAACGGAAAGGTACTCATTATCGGTTAAATAGTTGATTTGAACTGGCGTAGTATTTGCATTGATATTACTCCAAAAAGTGAAATGAAAAACAATCCGATGGAACAACCAACAAAAAATTATAACTTTAAACTATTTATGCGACTTCTGACTTCTTTTATTTTCAAATTGAACCTGCTTTCGTGCCATTGGCTTTGTGATTCAATCGTGATAGTCACTTTTATCGAACTTTAAAGTTCGTTTATTGCCCGCAAAATCGTAATAATTGGTAGTGGTGGAAAACTTATATGAGAGTATATCAAAATTTAATATGTAAGTGTGGAAAGGGTAGAGCTACTTTGTTAGTTTTGGTGTGTGTCAAAACCAAATATATATTTTGTTGGCTATTGGAAATATCAAGTAAAAATGAAAACGCTGTACTTAGCTTATTATATGTGATATTTTGATTCCTCTCCAAAGACAATGCATTTTGATTGTCTTCTGTCAATTCACTTCACAATGATATACTTGTAGGTTGTTTTTGATAAGGAAATCTTTAGAGCGGTGTACAAATTTAGTAATTATTTTAAGATTAGCTTCCAATCATGTTACTGCTCAGGTTTTTTATAAAATAGGTTAATATTGTGTTCAATAGCAAATAATAGTTTCACATTACCTGAAATTAATTTTGAAACAATTAAATAAGTCGTGAATTTTTAAGTATCCTATATATATATATATATGTGTGTGTATATATATACATACACTGTGAGTATTACAATAATAACTCTTTAAGATAACAGTTAGTAACAAATATTCTTATAATCTATTTTCTTGACCTCTTACTCTCGATTCAAAGTGATTAAACAAGTGGATTAAATAACATGCGTCCAGGTTACCATATTTTTTGTTGAAATTAGTTTGGTGTATAGTGGCTTCGTTATCTGGGTTCAGAGGTTAGTGATTTTGGTAGCACTTTGGTATCATTAATGGACACATTAACATTTTTATTGAACAGTTTACCCCATATGTTCAAGTTCCATACCTGGAACCAGTTGTACTAACTGTCCTCACGATCTGAAAAACTCAAACACTTATGCACATGTAAATTTCAGTTTTGTCCAAACAAAAATATTGTGTGCATTTTGTTTTTTGTGTGACTTAATGGCCTGAAGATTGTTTATAGAAGGAAGAAGGTTTATAGAAGTCTTTTTTTTCATCAGGAGTGGATTTGTACCACGTTGATTAAACGGTTTCAATACGGCATTGCAAGGAAACAAGTGGCCTTACGGAATGGGGTGTTAGGTCAATGAGAATCGTGAGAAATATTCAAGGAATTTAAAAGGCTGTTATGCAATGTTTTTTTTAGCAGCTTTATTGGTTGTCATTGTTATTTTCTCCTGTGATCGGAATTCTGCTTCGCCCCCGCCTCCAGTGCCGTCACAGTTGGATCAACGTAATCAATCAATTTCTTCTCCGATACCCAGCAAGCCGGCTTTTTCCGGGAGCGTTAGGACACCTGCTATGGAAAAAAGTGGAGGAATATTTATAGCGTGCTAGTGTTTCCCTCATTTCTTCGTTGTGCTCGAGGATTGTGCAAGGGGGCAGGGCATATCCTTGAATTCTAATGTTCGGTGCATTATTTATTTTATTACGTCACTATCGTTTCACCCTCTCGTGGACTTTTTGCACATTTGTTGCTGCGCGTTGACTCTTGGCATATCCAGGGACCCCCATCCCGGTTGAAATAACATTTGCACGTGCGATGTTTTGTGTTTTCACGTTGCAGCGAATCACGAACCGGTCAGGGCGCTCTTCGTATCTTTTTTTTATTTCTTGAATCATTTTCTGAAATGAGTCTGAAGTGCTCCCGCACATTCTCCGCGAGGTCTTCCCAACCAGAACCAAATTACCAAGCTTCTTTAACCTTTCCATTGCTACTTTTTTCAACTCTGCGCTTCGCAAATGCTCTTTTAAGGCGGCGTCCATATTTATATACCGATGATGCCTCCGTGAAGGTCGGAGAATTTATTATTATGGAGCGAGCGATATTTTGCTCATCGGCTGCCTACTCTCCCTCAATGCTTCAGTCACGAGAAATTTATAAAGGTGTGCCACTCATTGGAAGCGACGTTCGTAAATGACGTCACGCCGATTTTTTTTTTAATTTAAACCCCTCCCACTTCATCACGATCCGTCACGGTACAATGATCCCCCTTCCTCGGTACTTAAATCTTTCTGTCGCTGAATATTGGCTTTAGTATGATGACTTAAGCTA
>WURS02461954.1:0-13532 GCA_011762765.2 Rhinocypha anisoptera | reverse complement strand
AATTATAAACATAATCATCGCATGCAGAATATAAAAATATTTACCCTTTTGGGGTTAAAATAAGTTTCCTATAACTTGCCCGATAAATGTATAGATTAGATAGGCAGATTAATTTAATAGTTTTTAAGAATGATCTCATGGTACTCAGCCTCTTGAAAATGTATTTTTACGCTACCTTTCGTCCTGCATTCTGGTCCTTTGTTGATAAAGCTATATAATTCAGAGTGGAAATGTTTATTTTTTAACTTCCATGCGGTTAAGAAGAAATTGAGGTCTTACCTGTCTGTACGGTGACGAAATCATCAAACTTCAGAGAGTGTATCAGATGACCACCGACAAGTTTCCCTTATTTTTTCCTCATAAATTCGATGTATGAATCATTCCATCTTCTTTCGAAATCAGCTTATGTGCAGTTAAAAAAAATATATGCATCTTTTTTTCCTTTGCTACGTCTATATGAATAATTTTTTGTATATAAGTAGTTTCCTGCGGAATTTTTAACGTTTGCATGTGGTGGTGGTCCATCCCCTGACACAAACGCCCTATGCGGCGGCTTTGAAGGGGTAATACGTTCGGTAAAAGTAAAGTTCGGTAGAAGTAAAAATCCCTGGAGGACCATCCACGTTTAGATATGTCCTCGTATTCCACACTAAGGTTTGTTTTGACAGGTGAGTGTAGAGAGCTCAAGTACTAAGCCAACGGGGTGTGAAGATTCACAAATTAGTCATCATTCATTAAATCCTTCTTTCATTTGTTTCCCTGTGGATCTTGATAGATTTGGACCCCAGAAAAAAACAGATCTTCGGTTCTAGCTGGTGGTATCGCATGGTTTTTAAAAAAATAAACCCTCCCACGCAGTGAGTTGTCTATTCATCGGACATCAACGGCCTCAGCAGTCTTACATGGCATAATAAATGCATCCAAAATAATGTGATATTAAATATTTTTTTGTTTTTTTTTTAGTTTTACGTTATTTTTGAGTTAATACTATTTTTTTATTATTGTATTTTACTTTTACACTGCGCTCAGCCTTGCGTATATCCAATCCATCGTCGGTACTGATTTTGACTACACTTACCGGAGTGTGTACATTTAAGACCCAACACCAAAATGGCAATTACATTGGTAGGTGTGCCCACCACTTTATGGATATCATTTATTTGAAATATTGCCACTAAAGGCTTATGACATTTGTGTTCCCCAGCGACTATCCGTTTGCGGAATTCGGTGTGCCTCTAGCCTAAAAATCCGCGAATAAGCTTCACCGGTCTGGTCTGATGGCTGACTTTCACTTTCACGATGGCGACCTTTACCTAACTCAAAATGGGATTCTTTATTCGAATCACGTAGTCAACAGTAGGAACGCGAAAAACAAGAAATGATCTACTATTGGAAGTAATATTTTCCCTTGAAAATATACAAATACCCCAAAACCCCAAAAATTCCCAGTCACTTAATCTTAAGGGCCACTTAATCTTTTTGTTTATTTTTGTGCACCATCTTTGAATTATGCTCCTGAAGTGGTGACCATCTTTCCTATTGGATACGTAATGTTTTCTCCGTCTAATCCGGTCACAATAATAATTAGTTAATTAAAAGTTAGTTATTATTTTGTGGGTACCTAGACGTCATGGTTATTTCAGATTTTTAAAATTTTACGCTTAAATTTTAATCTATGCTCCATGTTCACTTTTTTCAAATACCAATGGTCAGCATCAGCACGATAGCAGTTTGGCCAGAAAAAGCATCGTTTGGATATGACACACAAGCCACGAATACCCAATCTCCAAACACACACACATTGATAAAAATCGATGCATTTAATCTAATCACCCATTTTACTTAAATGTAAAAATATAAGCACAAATTACTGATCACGTTAGGTGAATTTCTTTCTTGAAACCTCTACTTTTTTCCCGGGTTAATGAATTTCACTCAAATATAACAGTGATCCTCCGAAAGCAATTGATTATTCCACTTCTAGCAGGGCTCAGTGATCGTGGTTGACACGGTGGGTATGTAGCGGAATCAATATCAGCTTAAACCGTAGTTTTTAACACTAAGTAGCTTTCAGAGTAACCTGACTGGCGTCGTAACTTAACTTAAATTTCTCGCGTGCTACCGATTCGCGAAGGTAGAGCTTTTGCCGATATCGAAACACACTTTCCTTTACATTTGTCGGCGATGTATCCAAAGTTTTGCACTTAAAGAGTTCTTTGGGCGTTCCTCTCCGACGTCTTGCCCTCGGGGCGAGGCGCGGGTTCACCCTCCACCCTCAGACTTAAGGAAAGCATCCTCCCCTTTAAGGAGTGCCCTCGTCAAATCCATGGCGCAAACGGCCTCCCTTTTCCCGCGGATCCAGGGCCCACTCTCCCCGCCCGCGCGGATATTACGTCCTCAGAGAAAGTGTTATTATGTCCTCCCGTGGGGAAAAGGGAGGTTATTATCTACTATCACAAGTCCGGGTTGATTTGCAGTCACAAAAAAGAGGCATTTCATCTGTGGCTCGTTTCAATGAAATGCCCACGCTTGCTTGCAACACCAGCCCTTTAATCATCTGTCACTTTGGAGTGAAACTACCCGATAACAAATCTAAAGTTAGCTAATTACGTGAGGGTAGAGATCACTCAGTAGTAAGTAGTACTACATGCTATAATTACTAATAAAAATAAGTGCTTACTGATTGGCTGTGATAGTTCACTCTCTTGGGGCTATGGGGGAGCCGCAGTTCCTTTCCCTGTGATGCCTGTGTCTAAGACCATGTAACAAAAAGTCACTTAGTTTGCGTTATAGCTAGAGGTATACAGAGGCTTTGACTCGATATTTATATTTTTTTAAATTTTAATATAACCCATGCTAAAATATGTTACTTTTATCCCCGTATTAATATCCCACCTATATTTTCGCAGAAATGGGTGAGATTTATCACCACAAGGAAGACGGTTAAGATAGAGAAAGATTTTTTGCGTGGTTTCCGCCTTATTCTGTCGAAATTCGTTCCAAGTACGATATTTTCGTGCCAAAATAGTGAAAGCTTCCTCAGTCTTGATGAACTTATAGCTACATTTCATGTGCATGGTGACTATTTTCTCGGGCGAAAGTAATCAACATACCAGAGTGTACATCATAGATTCATTCGTTTCAAAATTTTACATCTCCTTCGTCTATATTCAGATGTTATTGTCTTCATCTCGGTACAACCTTATTCAGTCTTGGTCTTTCGCTGTATTTCGCGGATGTCCCAAAAATATTCTCTCTCGCGCTCTATATTCCCACGTTTGTTTTTGTATTCCTTCCTGCTCCATCCATTTAACATATTACTGCAACTTTATCTTCTATTAATTCACTCAGCTATCATCCTACGCTTTCGTTAATACATTGTGATCATAATTTCACTTTTCAAATAGCCAAGTTGAAACAAATATAATTCTTGGGTTATTGTGCAATATGTCATTGTGTCGCATGCGCAAACCTTACGGAATCCTTTTCATGCGTAGCCCAATGACCATTTACGTGCCTAATGATGATGAAGGGTATTCTACCTATTAAGGTAGGTTTTTGATAAGCATTAGCTTAGGTTGACCGCATTACATATAACTATAATCCCTCTTCAAATCTGCATACTTCCAACCCCCCTATCATTCTGTCCAAAATCCCTATTCTCATCCTATCCCTACCCCGCTCACCAAACATTCTACCCTCTATTAAAAACCTTCAACAACCCATTCCCTCCGAGTACTCCTTCCATCCACCTTTCCTGCCTTTTTTGGAGCTCTCGCAGCAAACGCCTCTCCTCCTCTACCATTCTCAAAACTACCTTCGTTCGTTTTCCTCTCTGTCCACTTCACCTTCTCCATCCGTCGCCAAAACCACATCTCAAAAGCCTCCAATCTATGCTCATCAACGTTCCTCATGGCCCAGGTTTCGGATCCATATAGTGCTACGCTCCATATTAGATTTTTTACTAATCTTTTCTTCAAATCTTTATTTAGGGTCCCTCTTATTAACGCTCTCCTTTTCTCAAAGGCCTCTTTTGCTAATGCAATTCTTCGTCTAATATCCATGACACTATGACCATTTTCCTCTCTGATGCTTCCAAAATAATTGAACTTTTCTACCTGCTCTAATCTATTCCCTTCTAGCATTATATTCAGCCTAATAACATACTGCAATAACAAGGTACCCATATTCTCCTGTGTAGTCGATGCAGGTGAACCTGACTTGCACTTACCATCAATGGAAAAATACTCCGAAATGGCTTATAATTATGACGTTGATTATAATCAAAAGTATTTAAAAATGACATCGTTAAATTGGCTCTTCTGCATGGAACATTATTTTTATGTTTTCTACCCTGTTATTAAAACTGGAGATACTTCTAATTCTAAGTATTACCCTGCAATCCGCCTCAAGGGTTTGTGGCAGGGGGTGAGCCACCACCAAACATTCACATTCACTCCCAAATGCAAATTTTAAGAAACACATTACACTCAGAATGAAGCAACCCGATTGCAAAATAAAATAAAATTGTAGAGCATCATCCACAACATGCGGGACAATGTTAGATTCCTGATTACAAACATAAATTAAAAACTACAAATGCCGTCACAATATGCACCTTCTCTTTCACGCACGACTAACTCCTTTACCAGATACATTGCAGCCTCCGTCGTAACAGTACGGAAGATGAGGAGATCATAAAGAGATAGAGAGAGAGAATATCAGAGAGATGGACGCTGTAGATAGGATAGTCCCAACATGCCACTCTTTCCCTGCACGATGAAGGAACCGAAAAGACATGGTCGATGTCGCGGAATCAGGGAAATGAGGGGAGGAGAGGTAGCGCAGTTAACAGCAACATACTCTTTCATGCGCGTCATGCCTTAAAACAATTGTTAACATTGATGATGATTTGAATTGTGATACTCCGACAGAAGGTTAACCTTTTCAATTGCGTGAACAAACCTTCTCCACCATCTACCGTGGAATGAATACGACATCATCTGCTGTGCGATATACACCGAAGAAGGTGGTCGCGCGTTATAATGAGCGAACTGTATAAATTTTTAAAGGGCTGAATGGCGCTAAACCGCCAGGAAAGAGATGGAACTTACAGTTTCCTTCTTCCTGCGGTTCCGTTCCTTAGTTGCGCCTAACAGCAGGCCCGGCTAGTTTGCTTCATTCGGAAAGGGCAGTTCAAAGAATGATGTTGATTCCCAAGTGTCTGAAGAAGAACCCCTGATCTTTCCCGGTAAAGTCCACTCGACGTCAAATAAAAAATGGAAAAACGAAACTGTGCGCTCCACCCTTGCGCCTTGGCGGTTAACTTACTAGTGATCGGCGGGAGATTGAACAGAAGGTATACGAGCAAGTGTAAACCATCACTCAGTGTCACAGTTTTCCACCACCATTACTTTACACGCTAAATTACCTCGATCGTTCATTAGTATCGTGCTGGCCCTGTATAATACAGCTGGGGGGTTTATCGTTTTCAAACGGGAAGTTACTAGTTTGAGATACGCCGCGGGCACTGAAGCGTATTTTGTGTTTAAAGAGAGAGAGTCTTCGTTAAGAGGAGTTGAATGCCGCGTTGAACAGTAGCGGGGCGCCATTCATCGTCCCGTGAAACAAATAGGAAGGAGGTGGCTCCCGTAAATCTGAAGAATTTCGTTCCGATAGCGGAAAGGAGTGAATACGTGAAAAGAAAGCCCGGGGGGGGAGGGGGAAGATTAATCTTTCGTCATCCGATCCGTACGAACGAAAGCTCCCCTTTCATCCGTGCCGCCGGGATACGGACGTGGAGATAATGGGTTTCCTCGGAGAGTTAAAGAGTTGCAGCAGCTACGGTTCCGGAATTGGAAGGGAAAGCTATATGAATGAACAATGGCCCTTCACAGTGTGAGGAAGGGTAAGGGAGGGGGGGGGGGGAGATTGGGACGGGATAACTCGGAGAAAACACAAATAAAATGATATTTCATCAAGGGATTTATTTTTTTTACATAAGGATCGATAACAATGCGGGAATTTCCTCAACAGCAAGGCAAAACTATTCGACGTCCAGGGGATATAGGTCGGCACTCGGAATAAGAAACTGGAGAGGTTCGCCTTTACGAAATCACTCGACCGCGGTCTGAAACTAGTTGTCGCGTGATATATACGGCGCCTGACAGGATGCCGAGGTCGGTATCTGGAGCACTCGAGCACAACCTCTTATTGTATCCCTTTCCCGGTGGCGGAAGCTCAGACCTGCATCTTTCCCGATCGTCCACGTTTTGTTGTCTAGGTAATGTGTCATTCCGTTATTCGGGTATATAGCTCTTCGTTATTTTTCATATTTTTAATGGCTTGCAAATTCCATGAAAATCGTGCCTTTTACGATACTTCCGGGGCCTGCCCGCTTGGAAGTATATGTAGCAGTTTGCCATCTTAATGTTCCCACGTCTCGCACGAAATACTTGGGGCTGAGATTGAAAAAAATGGTGGTCCATCGTCGTACAAAAATGAATACCTGATATAAATGCAATATGAGGGAAAAAAGACATTAAATTAGTCAGTGAAATGTCTTAAATTATCGGTCTGAATTGAGTCAGTGGAAGAACTCTCTGCATTAGAGATGGGGATTTCGATTCGATTAACTCGGAAATCGATTTTAATACGATTTCCGATTATTTTTAATCTATTATTGTGGCTTGATTCTGATTCGATTCGTTTCATTTCCGATTCCGATTCAATTACGATTTCGATTCTGATTCGATTCGTTTCATTTCCGATTTCGATTCAATTATGATTCAAATTCAGTTACGATTCCGATTCAGTTACTATTCCGATACATTTGCGATTTCGATTCGAATCGATTCACATGGGGCGATTCTAATCGATTTAGATCATCCTATATTTCGAATGAATCGATTCACACAATAAGGTTCTAATCGATTTGGTCGATCGATTCATTCCTTGAAATCGTTCATCTCTAGTCTACACGATAAGGAAAAATATACTTTTCTCACACCCCATCCAACCCCATTCTCCACCATGAAATTTTATTCAGAATCCACAAAATTTTACAACAAATTACACTGCAAGATGCCAAATAAAAAATGAAAATAATTTTTTTAACATACAAATGTAACTGTGGAAAACAAGAAATAAACATATTTGCTATTTATATTTCCGCAGTGGGATAAGTTTAGTCATTTTTGCATAGTTTTTATCATTCAGGATTGACGTTAATAAAGTATAAAAACTGTGTCGGCTTTCTCTTCTTTCTTTCCTTCCACTGCCGCAGTTATTTCCGCTCTATGGGGTGACCTCTCTTCATTCCTTTCTCTACTATTGAACTTTTTTCTTTCTTACATGTGCTATGTCTCCAGTTGAAACTTAAAGAGGCTTAGCCGTTCCTCTATATTACTCCTTTCTTCGAAGTTCGTGAAATATATCTCTCCCTTTCCCCCACAAACTTGCTTCCTTTTTATCCTCCAAATAAAATATCGTCGCGCTTAATTGGTCCATCGCATTAAAACCCCACTCAAGTAATCAACTGAGAAAAAAAAGGTAGTTCCTTTTGCGGAATATATTTTTTTTAAGTGGAACACTTCTTATGGCTTGTTTCACAAAAATCTGACGTGGGGAGTAAAACGGAAAAATAATAGAAAGTGCCGTCTCACACAGCCAGCGTGTGCACACAGCAAGCGTGCGCGCAAACAGTCTGCGCCTGCGGGGCTGCGATGACTTGGGGAGTAAAACGGGTAAAAAGCGAGACGGCGTGCACTCCGAGTAGCGTGTGCTCCGATTGCGTGCACACGTACTAGTAGCCTGCGAGAGAGAGAGAGAGAGGATGCGCGTGAGCCGTCCACGCATCCTGCGATTCAACTATTGTTTACAAACACTATATTCATTTTTATGTGTAATGTGTATATATTTTTGTATATGTGGTAAAAATAATCGATTGTATCGAATGGTAAAAATAAACGATTAATTTATTACGCCAATAATAATTCTAAAGTTACGCATATCATTATATAACCACAATATAAACGGTACTTTCCCATATTTTTGTAATTCGCCAAAGACAGTGCTCCACTTCCGTCGGTCTGTCCCCTGACTCCTACATTTTTATTTTAATTTTCAAAAGTTGATATAATTAAATACCCTGTTATTATTTTAATTATTCGTTCATTCATTAGTTTAATTTACTTATCGAGTAATTTTTTTATATTTAAGGTACCACTGAAAAGTGTCGGCCCCTTTTTTAAGCAATAAGCTAGAGACCTCATCAATGTCGGTTTAAGGCTATCGTGTATTCATCCAATCGAGCCTAGGCAGTCTCATTTGGTCGGAGCGGTTACCGAATCCTCTTGACATCTCGGTCACGAGCACCCAAAGTTTAATCATTTGTAGAAGCCTTTTCTTATTGAAGGAAGACAGATGTGGAGTCGGTACATTCACTTTCTGAGCCAAGATTCCTGGATCTTTTCAGGAAATTGTAATTGTATTTGACGGATTATCGCTTCATCAAAGTGTTTCCTCCTAGATAGCCTAGTCTCCTTTTAGAAGCTTTAACTCAGCGAAATAGGATTTCATCTAGGGATCGATTTCATAGCGTTGATTACCATTCTATATTCACGGTGTGGGTTGTAAAATCAAGTTCTAAAATATCACAAAATGTTTAAAAATAGTTTTTATACAGCATTATCTGTAAATATGAATGAAATTTTCAAGAATGTCTTTGTTGAAAGTAAGATATTAAATTAGTGTCTCACAACGAAACGTACATCTTAGCTAATATTCAGGTGCAGTTATATACTTCGGGGGTATTATGCATTATTTTCTATGACCTCACTTATTGCATATCATTCCCGTTGTACAAAACAGTGAAAGGTGACCCTTAGTGTATAAGTAAATAAGTCTATTTGAGCGAAATGTGGATATAAATCTACATCTACAAAGTACGCTCTAGTATTTGGTAGGGATTATGGAAGAGGATATGTTGGAACCACGCATTGCTAACTTTAAATGATCTCATTCGAAATGCATTACTAGCTCATCAGACAGGCGGGAGATTATGCCGATAACTTCAGATCTCTTTCTAATTGTCTTTATAAAAACGCCAATTAATACTTTCCAGTCCCAGTAAAACGTAGATATTTACAACTGCTATGCCTGTCCTTAATTGCCCTTCAAAAATTATGTCCCTTTCAACCCTTTGTAGCAGGGTGAAAATTTACATTTGAAATCTCTTCCTTTTATAGTCCATGTCTTTTATATTGGTTCCAGTATCACTTGTTAATAGTGTATGTAATTATGTAATTATTTCCTCATCTTTGGGCTTGTGATCTCATTCACTGCAAAAATTTATCGTCTGCTAATTCAACTTTGAAACTCGAGGGAAGCTATGAGCATAAATCCTCCAATAGCCTAGTGTTTTTCTCTTTGAGACTTCAAATACTCTGGGTGTTTTCCGCTGCACACGATTTAATTTGAGAATTAAGTATAGTTTACTGAGGATTTAATTTGCTCGCAGCTCACACTCAGTGTGGTGGCCGGCAAGAAATAAATAATTAGGAACCTTCGTCATATCATCACATTTTCCCACTACTCTGTAAATAACCTCTGGATTTTTGTTCCATTTTAAAAATATCACACATCTTCAGAAATGGATGATCAGTGTACTTAACGTCTACATTTTGATCAGGGTCTACATTTGACGTTACCATCTATTATCGTACAATTACCAATGTGCGAGCTAGTTTTTGTAAATATGCTCCGCCGAGGTTTTTAAAAGTTTTATTCGTCTCTTTCCATACTTCGGGTCATTTTTGTTTTTATCACAGATTCCCCTCCAAAAACCACGGGACCGTACCTGGAAACTACTGCGTCGTCAATAAAAAAAGGCAAACCTTTTGCAGGAAACTGATGCGTTTATATATTTTTATGATCAAGACTCGATCCTATGAAAATCTCCGCGCTTTTTTCGAAATTCACTTCTCGACGGGAATTTTGGAGGGGAGGAGGAGGAGAAAGGGTGTGTTGGGGAGAAGGCGGGGAAGGGTTAGTGTCGAGGGGGATGAGGTTCACCCCATTTTCCCCCCGCGGCCACCTGGGCGCTGGCGTCAGTGTCGATTGATTACTAGGTGTGCCCCTCTTGCCTTGTGCGGCAACTTCATACTATCCCAGCGTCGCGTCAAATCCTCGCCCCCCTACCTCCCCGGGACGGACAACGTTCTTTTAGTTGCGCCGGGAAAATGAAACTTGGTTCCTGCTCCACTGGCCCTCCCTCCCTCCTCCACACGTCTTGCTCCCTTTCCTCCGCTCCTCGACCCTATTTGACCTTGTTTTCTTGACCCTAACGGATCACCGACTGTACCTCCACGTCCACCGCACATGGGAAATTTCCGCGTTTGCAACTCTACGTGCTTCGAGCGTTAACATCCATCCGCAACGACGAAGACGATCGTGGAACTTCGTTTTCCCTCCGTCGAGAGGAGTCGACCCTGTTTTTAGGCGAATTTTTATTGCAGTCGGTTTGTACCAAATTGCCAGAAATTGATTGTTTTTAATGTTCTGTACGAACTATGCAGAAACACCACAGCGGGGAAAAATACAACGCTGGGTGTGATGGTTGGGTACATTGTTAAGAAAAGTTCATTTTATGATCAACGGTTACAAAAATTATTTTTCATGTGCGATTGAAGATACAGTTCACCAATGCAGGCAGTTGATGCAATTCCGTTTCTAAGAATTCTTGGTAAACTGCTCCTCGAGGGCCGCAGAATATCGCTTCGTATACGTCATTAAAATGCGAAAATCCCAACTCATATAATATAATCATCATGATGGAGAAAATATCCGAAAGTAAACGTAGTTCATTTAAACTGAATTCAATCCTAGGAAATCCTTGCAACTGAGAAAAGGAATGGCGCTCACTTGCACTTAAGGAGTTAGATGCGTGGGAGTACATTGATTTTGTCTTTTTAATATTTTTGTAACTTAAACGAAATGTACACGAAAATCCGTCATAAAAAATTATAATAAAAACTTTTTGTGTTTTATTACAAAGGTTTCATGTACTGAAACTTTTCTGTCACATTTCAATCTTCGTTAATGTTTAGAGAATGGTAATGATAAAAAAATTCACCTTGTAGGTTGATTAAAAATCAAATTTTACCTATCCAGAGATTTTAGTGTAATATTACTGCTTTAAAATTGATTAAATTACCTCATATCATCACAAAACATCCAATTATATTTAAAAATATTTTTAAAAATTGTTGTCATAAATAAAATATATCATTGACTCTATTAGGTAGTTGGCCACAAGGTAATAACAACCTTCGAAAAATTAACGCTACCCTACTATAGATATCTCTATAGTACACTCGCCATCTCTCTATATATATATATTCCAAACATTGGTAATCAGTTTTTATGCAAAGTAAAATAAAAATTCTCTGAAATGGACTGTTTGGCATAAAAATTAACTTTTAATTATAATTTAGAACGCGGTAACTATTCCACCTATTGTGTAGGACTTGTCAATCTATTGAATTTACCCAAACTCCAAAGCATGAACCACTACGTGTTTATGTACATTCTTTAATAAGAAGAAATAAAGATTAAAGTGTTTGCGTACGTTTCTCCACAAATGATCGTTATCGTCTTTAAAATAACGAAAGACTTCTGCTAAAACACTCTAGTAAAAAAGCAGTTATGGACTGCAAATTTGACCATGGTCGGAAATATTTTCTTGGCAACCGATTTTCTCCTTGTTGCATTCACGAGCGGACTTCCACCGTGTCCTCGAGGCAGAAAAAAACAAAGAAAAGAAAAAAAGTAAAAAGAGAAGAAATGTAGGAAATCCGAGGGGTTTTTACAGAGCCAACCCTTCGCATAAATACCCCAACGGTCGACCGAAACAAAAACCTCTAGTGGTCAAGGCACCTGAAACACAATAAGACAAGTCTGAGGGCTTAAGGGACAATGGACTCCTGTCCTCCGCGCGATGAACCCTTATCCTCTCCTCGGGAAATACATTCTATTTTCACATCTCTCGAGATACAACTTCTATCTCGTGGAATACTCTACCCTGCATATAATTTTGCTCCCTGAAGCGCAAGAGGAATATCACAAAAAACAACTAGTGGAATGCAAATAGGGTGTGATATACAGGATCTTAATTCAATTTTCGCTGTAAAAATTCATGCTTTTATTGGTTTATTATTAAAGTATGTCTTGGTTGGAGAATTTCTATTCTTAGTCTTACAAGTTCATAAAACACCAACCGTCACATCCCCATTCTCTAACTCGCATGCTTCTAGTGTACCTCTCGAGCTTTCAAGACTTCTAAGTTTAAAGAAAGGATTATTATAGTAGTATCTATTGTTAGAAAGTGGCGGAATTAAATTAGATCTGCGTTCGCACGTCATGTCACCGTAAAACTTTCAGTGCCATGAGATTTGTTTTGCGCAGAGTATTGGAGATTTGTACATACAAATATTGGTGCACGGAACGTGAAATCGATCAGCGTATCCACTCGAGGTGCACTTTATTCGGCGAGGCACGAGAGCTAGCGTGATTGGAAATCCTCTCCGCTTCCGCAACGTCCAACTTTGCCCACTGGCAACGAGGACAGTTCTTCACGGCGCGCGACGAGGCGCATAGCAGAACTCGCGCACTTTCTTTGACCTTTGTGAATTAAATCGGAATCCAATAGGGGCTTGGGACACTCCAAATACCCCGATAATCAATCGAAAGCCTGCAGCATACCTCAGTGCTAATGTTTAATTAATGTACCGTACACCAAACAGGTTACGTTAATGCACCGCTTGCTTAAAAATCGATGCATCGAGTTCCGGGGAAATATTTCATTTTACATAACGTAAAATTTGCTGTGAGGAAGAAGTTGCTTCATGTGCAGCACTATATCCTGTTTCAGATGTATCGTTTTAACGTATTGCCCTCTTAAGTGCGGGATTACCCCAATATTATCCGCTATCGCAACTGTAATCACAACCGTTCCCTCTTAGCCTCCCTTCTCTTGATGCTGAGAGATCATTGGTCGGTAATCCACCATCAACAAACCTGGAACAGCAACCTGTGCCTTCGGAATAGTAATGGAATCTGGTAGGAAATTTAATCGGTTTCCGAAATCGCCGTCAAGTGCAGAGAGAGAGAGAGAGAACTATCTCGCGCTTAGGAGTCACCTTGAAGTTCAAACGAATCGACCCTGGAATCTGAGAGAGGTGGTTGTTCGAATAAAAAGAAAAAGAACCTCACGCAGCACTGTGAAGGTGTCACCTGAGGATGGAGACTGCGTGTTCCCTCGTGAGAAGCATCACGTCACAACACGAGAGGAATGCTCCCGATGCGCGCAGAGAGAGAAACAAGAGGATGATGATGTCATCGCGGACGGAAAAAAAAGGAAGAGCGCGGATTAAGAAGGCAGGGGAGGGGGGGGGGGGGGGATAGTCGGGGGGTGGGGAGGGGGTGGTAGGCGCGTGGAATATATATATATTTTTTTTTTTCATCCCTCAGAA
>WURS02461943.1:0-13532 GCA_011762765.2 Rhinocypha anisoptera | reverse complement strand
AACGTACGACCCAATACTGTGAGTGTCCTTTTTGTGTGTCTTTCTATGTATTATCTTCTATGTTTGTGTATGTGCCATATGTATGTATATATATATATATATATATATATGTAGGTGAAATCAATGAAGCAGCGTATATCGAAGATAGACAGGAGACGGACAGGAACACACAGAGAAAGAACGGCACAGTTAAAACTTTAAAGTTTTTAACTCAAAAGTTTAACTGTGCTGTTCTTTCTCTGTGTGTTCCTGTCCGTCTCCTGTCTATCTTCGATATATCTTATATATATATATGTATATAAACTAAAATGATATATTAAGGGAAATTCAAATGCAGCCTGAGAAGATGAACCGGAATGAGGACTATTTCAAGAACCTTATCAGTAAGCTTGTGGCAGCTCATCGCACGCAAACACGTTAATTAGTGAGGAGGGGGGAGAAGAGAGGGAAGAACGAGACGAGGGTGGTTCAGGGGAAGAGGAGGAGGAGCGTCATCCCCTCAGCAGCAGCAGCTTTTTGAACCTCGTGCGACCTTCCCTCGCTGCCCTTCGCACGAACACTTCTCCCAGACACACTCGGTTGGCCACGTCCACATGATGCGAGGAAGGAGGAGATCCTTCCCTTTTCCATCCCAACCTTTTCAACGTCAAATACACCCCCGCAAAGCTTTTAAAAGCGAGTCCCCGCGCGAGAAAAACAACTTCCACTGAATTCTCCCCTCGATATAAATTAGCAGCGGTTACTCCTGGACGACAAACAGATATCTGTAGACTAAAGGGAATTTTAAAGACCGTTAAAATGCGAGCGGAAAATGACTTGGATAGGAAAGTATTGGTTACTGTACATCCCATTGTGATTAAGTCGAGAAACACGCGAAGAAATATCAATGCTACAACAATTCTCGGGGTTGAATTTACAAAGCACTAATAATAAAACATATGATGACAGAAATTAAATGGATTTAAGAGAACGGGTAGAAAAAGACATGATTTGAAAGAGAAGATATTTTTCTAGTTGATCTTGTCCTTGGTTACAGAATTAAAATGCAATCAAAGTTTAGACGAACAAGCATCTACGTGTGGCAAAATAATTGTTTGTATGCAAAAAAATAAATCTTGCTAATCTCTTGCTAAATCCCATGGCACTTGAATTAACATTAAAATCACGAACGTCATCATTAAAATCGATTAGTTGTTAAAAGTAATTTAAAAACTCTCACAAATTAACTACTTAATCAGTAGAAAAATTTCTTTCATTTAAATTTGTACATATTGAGTTTTGGACTTAAAAAAGTCATCGATTAAATTAAAATCAGGAGAGGAAATACCTTTTTCTCAAATTAATGCACGACCCGCGGGTATTTACCAAGGTGATTAATGTGGCACCATGGTGCGAATCGAAGTTTAGTGGTATAACTTTAATGCCGCGGTGACAATACTAGCATGAATGCTGAAATAAAATATGCTTGGTGAGAAGAATGTGGAATACGGTCCCGTTTTTAAGGACCTGCTGAATGTTTACGAACGGGAAATGAGCCTATGAGGTCAGTCTATCAATAGCATCTCGTTACTGTCTGTGATGTCCCGTGAGTTACCCGAATCCAAAAGACGACACGTCGTCTTTAACGGTAGGCTATAATCGATTACGAGCAGACTGGCAGACGTGTCTCACTTAAGTGGTTTGAAGGGAAGCATAAGATAACAATCGAAGCGTAGAATTAAAAGGGACTGAATGGTGCTAAATGAATGGAAGAGCACTTGCGCTCTTTTAGCTGGGAAGGCGTTACTGGCGAGACGTTTGTCGGTCGTTGAACTCACCTTGTTCTTCTCGCCGACTACAAGGTTTATTGGAAATGGCCGAAAGCCACCTTGAGAGTGTGTATAAGGAAAACTTGAGGAGATGAAAAATCCGTTCCGCAGTGCTGCATCAGAGAGGGTTGCTAACAAAAAGGCCTCTTCACCTTATCAAAACCACCCGAGTCATGAAGGCAATTTTTATTTCAAGTCAACGAATAATTTATTGATTCTTAGGATGGTCATCTTTCCATCTCTGCGAAAGGTAATTTCAATATAATTTAAAACATGATGAAAGTAATACGTGCACAAAAGCAGCTAAGCACCTTCTTAACGGGAAAAGAATTTAATAGAACCAACCGAAGAAATACGAGAGAGTCCTACGTAAGCGCGAGTGAGTTTAATAAAACGTACATCAAGGAATTGGTGCTCTCTATCTAAAGGAACAAATAACTTCTATAATACAATAATTTTCTCACGCGCTATTTTGAACTGAAATAACAGAGAAACTTAGTAACACAATGGTCTACATTACCAGTTTTTCTTCGTATAGAATGCATATTTCAATCCCAATTGATTGACATAGAATATTGACAATACTGATTCAGCCTATTTCGCATAACGCGTCTCTACAAGAGCGGGAAAAAATGACTGGGAGGAATATTAAAATCTCTTTTAGGCAATCACCCATGGCAATTATGAAGACGAATCCATGGTTAAAATAAGACCTTACAAAGAATACAATGAAACTGCCTCATAGTTGTGCGCACTACATTGTGTCTTTCACTGAACCACTTAAATTAAAACAATCTGCTCCATGTAAATATGTTGGAAAAATTCTCCTCTCACCGGCTAGTGTTTATTAACGTAGTAGGGCATTGCAGGACAAGACATACAAACCGAGGATGTGTGAAATCACTTTGGAAAACTGCAAAGGTACCTACGAGTAAAGAGGAGGGCTTGTTTCTGGTTTTTAGGATCCCTGAATTAAACTATCTGTTTTATACTCTTGTATTATTCGACCTAGTGTTGATTCCAAACTTTTGAGGTTTTACGAAACATTTTAAGATTTTAGAAAGCCTTTTGTATAATTTGACCATGTATTTCTATAGCCGGCGACAGGATTAGAAGTGTCAACACGAATTATGTATTAAGTAAGAAAAAATCCCATCCTGATGATGAGCAAAAGTCTCAAAACGAGAAAAGACAAGGAAGAAAAATTAAATTACGTGCGGTGTAAGAGACACAATATTGACTCATCCCACTTAAAAAATGGAGCAAATTAGTGAAGTGTGCAGAAGAGACTCGCGGTAGACAAGTTTCCTTACGGAGCTCTAATTGGATTTCTTGGCCGAACAAACGTTTTCAGGCCAGTGACACTCTTCAAGTCCTCAGACTACCGTTTGAATGATTTAAGGACGTCCACAATGAAGACGCGATATGACACTATTTATTACTTCTCGTTTCAGAAAAAAAACACATTTGTCCTACTTTCGCAGCGGTTCATGTACACCGCATTTAATTATAAATTCTCTTCCGACTCCCATTTCCAATTATTGGTAATGGCCGAAAAGATGCTGTTGTTTGGACAAATGAAAGGATATATCTGCAATCCTTGGGTACACTAAAAAGGAAGTTAAGGACTACTTTAGCATCACCTAATGAATGGACAGAAATTTAACATCAAAACTATTGTTACTCTTATCCAGTGGTAGTAATCTAGTAGCGTCTGTTGCTGTTTTTGTTCACTAAATAGAACCGCCGGATTTTGGCGGGTGGATAAACTGAAGTACTTCAGTTGAATCAGGTTTATAAAGAGCTGCATCACGCAATTACCGTCCTATTGGAGGATTTAATCCTCAAATTTATGATATCGTATTTGCACGAATTGAATCGCTACTTGCATCGTAAATTATCTGATGGCATCGAAAGCTTTCATGTGTTGCGAAAGACGGATCCCACGAGGTATAGGGAGAATGGGTACCACCGTTCACCTCCCAGCCTCTTGTTTTATGACTCGAGAGAGCCGGAACGTCCGGGCGAACTCTACCCTTAGGTCAGTCACCTCGAGAACGGAATACCTCTCAATGTAAACAGCTCTCAGGATGGAGGATTCTTCCGAGCAGAAGGACATATATGTGCACGCGTTGCGAAGCCAGCGTCGAACACGGATGGCGTGGACTCTCGGTAGGTCACCGCGAGCCGACAAACGATTCAACTTTAAGGCAGAACGAGTGGAGCTCTAGAAATTCTCGAGCGAAAGAACTAGGTAAAGTGGGGAGAGTAAAAAAAAACCTACGCAGTTCCTTCCAGGTCAGCTTCCTACTTCCTCTTCTTTATAACTATCCATCATGCCCAAAAGGGCATACCGGCTTGTCCTCTTCCTATATTTCCTCTCTCCTTTTTCTCTCCAATTCGACTCTCTGTTTCATGAGAGTCACTTTGTTTGCTCTTAATGCTCCACCTTTGTCCCTACAATTCATTTAGTGGAGTAAGGTGGACATACTTATCACCGAAAAGTCTCGAAGCTTGGTCGATGAAATTATAATGGAGCCAAGTTAACAGACTACGAAGCTATAAGATTAACTTGCAGAAACATAGACCCTGATGTCAGAATTGGATTACGAGGGATGGCATAAAAATACTACCGTTAATTCGCGGGTAGTTTATAGATGACTTTTACGTTTGAATAATCTCATCCTAATCTCCCACATGCATTATCTGCTACCCCTTTCATTTGTATTTTACAATAGGTGCAAATAAACCAGTGAAACGACAGAACAAGAGATATTTGGCGTTCGAATATACATTTAAAAAACGATGTATCATGTAAGAATAATTAATTATTCGGACACAGAAGAATAATGCAAGATCAAAAAAATATCAACACAATATTTAATTGAAAACTGCACTCGATGCTTCGCCATATTCTCGTATAAAACCGATTCTCTAAGCTGTACTGTTATTAGTAACTCTTCGTCCACACAAGCACACAAAAACGACGGCAAGAGAAATAACTATGGTACCATTTCTAAGGGAAAGGATATGAATGGCGATTTAAGTAATCAACGACGGTTATTAGTTCTTTAAGGCTGGTTTGAGACAACAGTACGTACCGATTCAATTGGGTCGTAGCGTGAAAATGATTCTGACGACTTTTGATTACAGAAGGGTAAGAAAAACACCGTTAAGCTCATAAAAGTGGCCATAACCTCCGCCAAAAGGGGAACCGATTTATGAAATGCGACGGAAAACAAATCCAATTGGGTCGCTTTCATATTAGGCAAGAATTTAGCTTTAGAAAGGTCTTTGAAGTATCACCAGAAATATCCAATAAGGCATTGCAAAACTTTTAAGGGATCCTTGACTCACTTGCCAACGTCTATGTATGCATCATCAAATAAAACACGTCCTGGGACAAATAAAATTTTCAATCATCAATTATCATCTTCCAGTAAAAATACAACATAACCCCCCATGGACTCGAGTGATTTTGTAATAAGCATTTTCGACTCCATTAATGTTTGTGAACGGGATAGTTTCAACTCAGTGACAATACGATTACGTAACATTTGAAATTCTGAAACCAGCAAAATTCGATAACGTTTGCTACGGTTAAATACGGATTAGAAGACCTTAATCTTACAAGTTCATTTACGCTACCGTTAAACTGTTTACACCTGACAAGATTTGAAAAGCTGTAGGTCACGTCTGGTATCACAAAAGAATTGTGGCATAAAGACTATCGTGATTTCATTTAAATGTTGGCTTTCGCTTGGTCTTACACACCAGTAACGACCAAAATTCTAGTGGAATTAAATTTTTGCTTAACCAATGTCCCCGAGTTATTTACCGTAAGTAACTAGCACAACTTTTACGAGAATCAGAATTTATTCTCATAAACACATATCCCAAGAGCACCTGCTACATGAATTTATAGTTAGAAAAAGTGTTTATATCCTATTATCTCAAATACTTCCTTTGCCATGTATTCGTTTTCGAGGCCGTATCTTTCTCCAATCTGACTATATCCACTCTGGTGCAATACCGCAGAAAAGCTTCCGTTCCGAGGATCATTGAAATATGCCACCCGAGGAAACTCGTTAACGAGTGGGAGTGATTTCACTATCATCACTTCTCCGACCATGAAACAACTCACCCATAATTTTAAGCGGGAACACGGCTGCTGCATTAATATGTAAACGTAAAATATTGAAGACGTTAATACTGATTTTTTAAAATTAATTCTTATTAAGTAATATGCATTATGGCTCACTGATTTGCATTAAAACTACCAAGCAGGTTATCACCATAGCGTGAATCAAAGCCTAAACAAAATTGCCTCTCAGTCAGATTCACAAGTCTCCTTGATTACATTCATCATAAATCGTACGAAAGAGTGGGATCAAGAAATCCGTGACTCTTACGTATTCTCATTATGGAGAGACCAGTAGCCGCTGACATCCCCTCCTTATCCCATATGGACGTGGAATAGTGACGCAACTCTTAAGACACAAACGACTCACGCTCCATGAAGACATGACACAGATCTTCCTCCATTCATTCCTCCGACCGTCACTTACCACCTTGGCGGAAAGGATTTGGAGAAGTCATCAGTTCCGGTAGTCAATTAATTTTGGCACATAAAGAAAAAGTAAGAGACTGACTACCTGCTAAGTAAAGGACGCTTTCCATGATATTGCGATTGTAATATTTCGACTGGTACCCTACAATTCTACATGGTAATAGTTAACATCTGAGAGACAGTTGAGGCCGTGACTATGTGGATTTCTATCATATTGATAAAAACTTCGCGAGCACACAGCATACAATTAATTCGACTAGTTCTGCTAATACATTAGTAACATCAGGATGGTTCCCCATCGTCCCTCATCGGTTCCTAATGATGCAATAGCGAAACTGGTCGAATAAATTATATACTGTGGAGCTGCGAAGTTTTTATTCTATCTATTCAAAAGCTTCCCAACTGGTGTGACACGAAAGGACACTGGGAGTGTGCTTAGACACACTGCACTGAAAAACAGAGAAAATGAGAAATCTGTTCCATCATTTGCTGGAGCCACTGACTTTGGACTCCCCAGATTTGGCACACACGAACTTTTACCTCTTCCTAAAGTTTAAATTCTACGTCAATGGTCGGCGATTTCGCCCGGATGCAGAGGTTCGCAACCACATGCACGCAGAGCAACAGTAGAAGGGTATATTGCAGATCTTCAGGGGAGGCTCTATTAAGGTGGTGTAACAACGCCCGAGTATCGTTGGAATGAACGTATTGGACCGAAGGGAGATAATGCCGAAAAATAAAAAAAAATATTTGGGAATTACAAAACTTATTATTATGGTCGGGCCGACAACTTTCTGGACCACGATCCTAGAAAAGCGAGCCGTGAAAATATTTGTGCTTGTGAAGTGGTCCGTGACGGAAAAAAGGTAGGGAAAAGGTACTGTGCTTCAGGACATGAGGAGGGAAAATGTGCCACTTGCAAAATAAATTTTTGAAGATTCTTCACTCCATAGAATTTACTGAACTCTTAACTTTACCGACTCAGCCGTCTTAAGTCGATTGTAAACAAAAGAGACTCATATATGAAATACAGTGCCCTTTATCTAATTTAATCTGAAGGTTGGTTTTTACGATGGAAAGAACAAAAACGAAGTGGAAGTGCTCCTTAGGAAATAAGCAGCAATTGCGATAACGGAAAATGCCAAACGGGGGTTGAAAACATGATTAGCCTTCTCTGGTTGGGGTGCGACCCTTTCCCACCCTCCTCCCTTCCACCCATCACTCAACTTGTCGGGTCAGACTGTTTCCGACCCACGAAGCAAGAACTTTCCCCGCGAGCACACCCTTTTCCCTGCGAGGGAGATTGACCAAGACTGGGTCTCCCCTTCTCCAAGACGGATCCCCGAACAGAATATCGTCCCTGAACCTCTCCACGACTCCCACCGGATCACCTCCTCCCCGTGCAATGACAGCGTTCCGGCCGCCGCCGCCGCGGCGCTCCCAGACTCGCCGCCGGTGCAGACGCCGTCACACGCAGGGCTCCCGCATAAAACTGGTTCTCCCGCCCTCCTCCTCCCTCGGGGCCGGCTTATGGGAACGACAACACACACACGCGGGTTGGGGAGGGAGAAACGTGCGCTCTTGGTATAAATACAAGACTGAGATAGAGAATACAGGGAGATGGGGGCGAGGGGAGATTTGTGGAAGGTGAAGCTGCAACAGGGAGGATGGATGATTAGGGGGACGGTGGGAGGGGGAGCATCACAAAAAAGAACGGAAAGACACACGAACGAATGGGCGTCAGGCGGAAGATCGTTAATATGATGAACGTAGTAGACGGCGGGAAAAGTGGATGGAAGGGATACCAAGAAGTAATGGAATGTTGAAGGCGGTGATACGTAGTAGATGGAACCTCGGGTAGGCTGGGTAGTCAAGACGGAAGGAGAAAAAGAGGAAGTATTTTAGAGGAAATGATGGCTGGTAGAAAGTACGATGATATGAAGACGGATTTAGCTCGAGGGAACGGGGTCCACGAAAAACCTACCTGCGATTGGGAGACTACCTACCCGAATAACCGTCGATGGCAAAAAATAGTTGGTTTCTCAATGGCATTCATAACCTCAACTTGAATGTGACTGCTCCAAAATTCACATCAAGGCACTATTATCACCCGCCACCAAATTTTTGGCTTATTTTTTTTTTTAAACCTGAAATTAATCATCTTAACACTGAGATGCCGGAAGGGTCCAAAATTACCCCTGGCGGGCCGTTTCATTACAACCACTCCCATAAATTTTGATCTGGCCGTTGAAGAGTTTCGTCTGCCGTGACCTTTCTCCGATGGGATATTGTAGCCACGCTATACGAAGGATCCGTGACTATAATGTTATATGCCCAGGTATAAACAAATTTCTGAGGCGTATGTATGATTCATCGAAAGAGTGGATAACAATGAGCATTGGTGATTGCTTCCTTAGCATGTATGCACTCAGACAAGAATATTATAATTATGAAGGACTTGACTCGAGTAGTGTGAAATATTAACTGACGTCACATCGACAAATCGAGTTTTTGCTTACGAGCACTAGCGTAGAGAGAACCGTGGTGAGGGAGGAGGGGGGGGGGGGGGGGGGGGGGGGCTCTTTGGGGTTGGGCCGTTGCAGGCAGCAAATTCTTCCTCTCTTGTTTTACCTAGGGCTAATGACAAAATTTTCGCTACAGTGAAATGAGGGGAAGGTTTAGCAGGAAAGCAACGCGACCGAGCAAGGCTTGTGGTATTGCAGTCACGGAGACAAGACGCCAAAAAATGACAAAAGATTATGAAGAGGATGAATGTGATAGATCTTCCAGTTCTTCTAGGAGATGCAAAAACTGTAAATAAATCACGTTTGACGAGTTTCCTAACTTGATTTGCACATGCTGTGGAAATACGATATAGGGATTGAGTATGTGCTGTGGGGAGGATTCTCCTTCTATATAAATTTCTCCTGATAATCTAACTTATATATAGAAATACACCTGAAGTTAAATGCGTGTTGGAAAACTTCGCATTTTCACCCCATTAAGTCATAAGCCAGCCTCACTCATTTGAAATAAATACGTGATACCTTAAGGAAGATGCCCTTAAGAGAAACCATCTTATTATGCCCTGCGAGAAAGATAATGTAGACGCATATACTATAAACGTTTATTTGGCCAGCGTATTTTATTCATGGGACAAAAGGTTGAGGGTTACGCCTTCTCCAGTTAATTGAGCACGGTCAAGGGTAAGAAAAATATCCTGCAATGAACCTAAAAACAAGCACCCCATTCCAGGACCACATTACCGCAATAAAACTGAAACTGCGGGAATTCGACAGTCGAAAGCTCCCTAAATAATTAGGTTCAGCCGGATTTTGGATTAAACAGTGCGATGTTGCAGCAGATGGGAACACACGAAGGTTTAAATAAATTGAGAAGTACGCAAGATTAACGAGTATTAAGTATGAACCTTAAAAGGCACGTTGAAAAATTGATCATGGCTAGGGAGATAAAAATGGGAGAAATCTTCAAGAGTAAAAAAATGATGGAAGAAGAAAGGGATCAAGGGATGATAAGCATACAGGGGATAAAATGCAATCAGGCGGTGTGGGAAAGAAACTCGTTTACAGAAACCAAGAGAGAGGCTATGGGCAGCCGACCACGAATGTTCCGCCACTGGAAACCCCGTCCCTCGCTCGAGTCCCCATTCGCCCGACGGACCTTAATGACCACAGAGATATTTGGATGCTTGACAAAACCAGAGAGAATTAAGGAGGGGAGGGATGAGTCGAGCCAAGGTCGCCTTCTAAGGAAGACGCCGGCGAGGAGACAGACGGTGGTCCGGGATCCGAGGAGGAGAGAGAGGAGGAACTAAATTATGGAAGAGGACGCGGAACTTGAAATTTCGACTTTGATTCCTTTTGTGCTGCGTCCTCACATTAACGCCGGGGGTCTAACACAAAAAACGTACACTTTCGGAAGAAAGAAGAAAAATGAAAGATGTGATTTGACGGAAAAACCTCCCTGTTGAGGCAAAGACCACAATTAATTACCGGTCAAACCGGATGGGTATTTCTGAGGAGAATGCGAAATTCACGTGGAGAGTAGGTGTTGGGGATAGGAGCCGTTACATAGATAATCAGGACATTATCCAGAATAGTATACATTACCTTGTTTACGAAAATTCTAAAATTCATGAAAATGTTCTAAATACCTCTGAATCGAGATTAAGTCGAAAAGTGAGTTTAATAATCATTTTTAATAACAGCTGTCTCTTCTAGTCAAATGATAACGAAATGCCAACGTTTTCTATGTAGTTAGAGATTAAAATTGGAAATATTAACATCACACAAAAATAACAAGAACTCTCATTGAATAAAATGCTATGCTCGCATAAGGAATGCATGCTATTCCTTTTTTATTTCGATAACTACATTATGATTTCCTTAATCGAGTTACCAATTTTAAAATAACTAGTATTGTAAGTTGTTCTATACCAATTGGAAATAGCAGCTCAATCAGTCATAATCTTCAATAAAAATGACCTTCACGCTTCGAAAATTTAATCAAACATCCAAGAGAAGGCCTTGCAATATAAAGATCAAGTTAATTTCAGTTATCAAGAAAAAATTGCATAAAAATCACTGAGGAGGCCATGGCCACTTGGTGGAATTACATGAAAAAATAAATGTTGGTTTTAAATACTTGAATATATTTCCACAAAACAACTGTTTGTGGAAATAAAACAATTTTTGTTTTGGCAATATACAAGATATTTAAAAGCAACCTTGCTTTTAATAATTAGCATATTCATTAAATATAAATGTCTTTTTCTTGGCGAATCTGTCTTCCGAAAGGTTTCAACTGGATGCCTTCCATTGCAGCCGGTCCTCAGCATCTTTCATTTGCCTGTAAGTTTGGCCATTTTTTACGTCGTCACGCATTCCCATTCTTCTTCCCCTTGCTCGCTTTCCTTCTATTATTTCTTCGATCACTCTTCTTACTATGCCGTTTAGATGAAATATATGCCCCAACCAGGCTACCTTGCTCATTTTAATTTCCCTTAAAAGCAGTTTTCTTTCCTCTCCTATTCTCAACAGTACTTCCTAATTCCTAACCCACTTCACCCTAAGCATCCTCCTACACAACCACAATTCGAAACTTCCTAAGAACTTTTCATCTTTCTTTTTGACTGTCCACGTTTCACTACCGTACGTCACCACACTCCACACAAAACATTTCGCAAATCTCTTTCTCAGTTCTATTGGAATTCTACATGCTGTCAGAAGCCCTTTCGCCTTCTCAAATGCTCTTTAACCCATTGATATCCTCTGTCTTACTTCCTTATCCCATTTTCAGTCACTATACTTCCTAATAATTATCTAAGCATCCGGTATTACAGGAAAGAATGGGCAAAGACATTTTGTGGCAGATGAATGCAAAGATTTCGCTCCCTTATTTATTTTGTTCTATTAATAAACGGAAAAAAAATGATTGGTTAAAAATGAAGAATTTGATTGAGGACTATTGTCACACTGCAGGCCGATCCTGAAGAAAAGGAAGTATCATATAAGGCAAGAAAAATAACCCCTTCAATTTGATTCCCATAAGACACTCAAAATGTGATTTCCGGAAAAAAAATTCCCGAAGAGAGAGAAAGAAGGAAAAGGAAAGGTCCTATTCTTCGAAAACAGAGAGGAAGAGAACGGTGAATGTACAATCATCATCCAACCAGAATAAGTTGAAATGAATAGAAAAGAGAGAGAGCGGTAAATGTTGGAATTCTGGGAACGTGGGATCATGGGACATGTGCCCCTGGCAGTGGAACGGGCATATGAGCACGGGATTTCCCGTTCTTCCGACGGACGCAAAAGAGTGGATGGGAGGAGGGAATGCCAGAGGTTGCTGGTCAGAGGTCCGAGGGTGGCTGGGGGGCGAGAGATAAGTGGCCGCGGCGGAGGTGTCTGGGTGGAATGGCGAGTGGGACTGAGGTGTAGCGGTGTATCAATCTTTCTTCTCTGATCACAGCTGCGACCCATTATCTTCCTCCCCCCTACTAACTCGATAGCCAACACATTTCTCCCAGTTAAGCTACACCATTCCTCCAGTTCCCACTGTTTTTTTTTCTGACGAAAATCACATTGGCATGGTCTCCCTCCGGTAATAAACCCCAATTGGTATCGGCCTCACCCCAGATTATTGGACATTTACATTTGGCGAGGTGAGTTTTTTCTATCATAAATATTTATGTCATCCACAAAATATTATCCTAGTTGAATTCAGCATGGATTTCAATACTCAAGGAAGTTTGCCTTAAAAACGTTTTTTATACTATTTTATGTATACTTAGGATCGTTCAATAATTTGCACACTACGTAATATTAACACTGTAGACAAACCATTTTTTCAAAAGATTATTTTGAGTGAATTTCCACATGTAATAATTAAATTAATATCCATTCGAATTATTCCATCGGTCATCTTGTTTATAATTTGATATATTTTAATCAAAACTATATCTTACTGAAAATGAGATTATTAAGACTGATATAACTCAAGTTCTTTACAGTGAACTCACATTAAGACTTACTGAAACATATGATTGACATTATGTGTACTCTTAGGGCTTTCTTAAAATATTTTTAACTCCGGAAACATTTTGTTACGATATTTAAACTAAGTAACATTTTTAAATAAAAACAAATGCGTATAAACTAATGCAAACATCGACGCTTTCGCGTGATCGCCACCCTCAAGATTTTAAATCGAAGAAAAATAAGAAATTATCAAAGCACTGGTTTAAGCAATATTTCAGATTCATTGGAATATCGACTGCGAATTTAATGACTTATAGTGTCTCCTTTAAGTGAGATGACCTGACTCCATGCCTCGGGCGCCACGCCCGTTCGGTGCACAAGGAATGCCAGTCAAACCCTTTCACGGTCGACGCCGACAGACAAATCACACATTTTCGTCTCATACGTTGGAGTCGCATTTAGCACCGATTGCCACCCAGAACACACGAAAGAGGCGAATTCCGTGGCAGTCCTGGAATAAGCCCCCCTGCTCCACGAAGGTCACTGCGCCTAACCGAAAAGACTGAAAACGTTACGCAAGGAGAAAGTTTCGAGCACGAGAATGGAAAGGAAAGGCGCGGCGATGTGAGAGGGGAGGGGGCGGCGGGAGGTCGAAGA
>WURS02461933.1:0-13532 GCA_011762765.2 Rhinocypha anisoptera | reverse complement strand
GACGTATGTGTCCCGTTCATTCAATTAGCGATATAAGGCTTATCTTTTACTGATAATCTTTGGGATCGAAAGGGTTAATCTTAATAATCTTTTATTAACAAACAAACAAAATAAAAATTTAATAAAAATGTCAAAAATTGTTGGATGACGCGTGGTGACGTTTGTGTGCTGATCCTGACGATGAATCCTCTGTAAAGCGTTTAGTAGTGCTGTTTTGACGTTTTGAAACTCGCCAGACTCGGTCAAAGAGTGTCCTGATAAGGGTGCCACTAGCTAGCTGGTAGTCCTTGGTGCCACACAAACCAAGTGGATCGTCGAGAGTGGCCACAAAATGTACCACCTTCTCTTGCAGTGCCTCATCCTTGGATTCCACTGCTTGTTGAAAGTGGAAAATGCAGTTGTGATGGGTCAGTTTGGCTTCTTGCAACTTTCGAAAGACATTTTCGAAAAGTGTCTTGATGCGCGTCGCACTCACCCGACGATAGTTTTTGGTGCCACACAGAGACAGGGGTTTCTTGAGATTGGCCACAAAGTGTACTACATGATTTTGCAGTGCGGTGTCTTTTGCTTCCTCAGCCAACCAAAAGTAGAAGATGCAGTTGGTGACGTTAATAGTGTTGGTGAAATAGCGTGAAAAGTACGGACCTTGCCACGAGTCTTGTAGCAGTGTGCTCAGACAACGAACATCACCGTGACGAGTCATCCACTGTAGATATTGCTCAGGCAGTGACTCTTCGTGGACATCCTCTGACAAGTCACCGAGGGCTTTGACAAGCTGACGAGCAGTGGAAAGCGATTTCTTGGCGATATTCGACCAAATCTTGTTGTACAGTGCTTTGTCATCCTCAACCTTGTCCATCAGTTGGAGGTAGTAGCGAGAGTTGGCCACCGTCAGAATGGTATCGAGATGCTTTCGTATCGTAGGCCAACTAGCGCATTGAAGTAACTCGGTTGCTCCATCAGCAATGTGAGTAACGATTGTATGCAAACATTGGTCATAAAGTTGAACAGTTTGTGTTTCCAATGTCAGTTCTAGCAGTTGGCAAGCCCACTCTGGCTGGATCACGCTTGCTGTGCCAGTGTGCAGGTAACGCAACAAGGTGAACCATTCTACAAAGTGGCCATCAACGCACAGAGAAGTATCATTGTTCTTCAATCTTCCAATCAGGCTAGCAATGTAAGGTGAATATTGTGAAGCAATCTGTCTGTTGAGATAGATTGGCTGGTAATCATCTACACAAATAAACAGTGTCAGGTCAGATGTTTTGGGATTATGAAAGTAAGTGATGTGGTGAAAATCGATTGTAGAGTTCACAGGAATAGTGGTGAGTAAACCACGCCCACTTGGCCAACAGTAGAGCATACATGCGTCTGCCATTGAATGGATACTGGTGAGAGTCACTTTATCCTCTGTCCAAACAGCTACTCTATCCGATTGTAATTTGAGACAAAACTCAAATTTTCCCCCAATTACAGCTTGCACTGGTTCATCCAATTCGACGATTTGGCATCGAAATGGCTCAATAGAACAGACGTAAGTTTGCCCATCGGAAGTGAGGGCAAGGAAACTTGTTTGATTGCAGAAAACTGAAACAATTACAGAACCAAAAGGCAGTATGACTTCGCACGGATGGTCGACACTGGTATAATCACAAAAATTGCCCCAGTGGTAAACTCGAGCATGGTCGGTGAGTGCCAAACAGCTAACATCGCAACACTTAATCTCAACCACTTGTTGACCATCGAATGCATCCACCATCTGGTAAGGACAAAAATTAGTATGATTTTTTGTTAACCCGCAGGGGATTTTCTCGTCAAGTTTGGAGTTTGAATAAAACAAAAATTTACCTAAACCTTACATTTAATTAATTTACATAAAAGTATACATTGAATCAAGTAGCTTAACAAATACTTTGAATTTGAAACCTGCAAAAATTCATTTATTGCAACTGTTTGTAACTGGTGAACTGCAGTGAAAAAAGAGAAAGCGAGTGAGAGAGAGAGTTAAAGAGAAAGAGAGTTAAAAAGAAAGAGAGTGAGAGAGGGAGAGAGAGAGAGAGAGAGATAAATAGAGAAAGTCATTTTTTTTCTATCCCTCTCTCACTCTTTGTCTATCTCTGTCTTCTTTCTCTAAATTTTTTTGGGTTTGGATAATTTGGAGCCTATAGGCTTATTAACTTTTGTTTTAAAAAATTCAAAATGGGCTTGAATGTGAAATGTTAACAATTTTATTGTCCTTACCACCTGAGCTGGTAAACTCGAGTTGTTGACGTTGTCCAAGCCAAGTTGATGCAACTCGTTATTTCCCCAGCACCACAAAGTGCCATCTCGGCGCAATGCTGCCGTGTGCCACGAACCACAGGACACCATCTCAACATTTTGCATAACCAACACCGGTCTGAGTTGGTTTTCCTGGTTGCCACATCCAATCTCGCCATTTTCGTTGACTCCCCATCCATAAAGATCACCATCAATGGTCAGTGCCATTACAAAATATTCAAAAGAACCGCCCGCAGTGAACTGAACCAAAATCTTGTCTCGCAACTCGACAACTTCGGTTGGCTCGGTAACTTGATTCGCTTCGAGGCCAACTCCAAGACATCCGCCGTAATTGGTGCCCAGTGCATAAACTCTGGAATCATGTGTGAGCAGTAGTGCACTATCAAGATACTCGCCATAGACAAAGAATTTCTCTACCGAGCGTAGAAATTCATCGCTTGCCCAACGTAATACGGGCCAGTATGTCAAGTCATCCGTATGATCCGTGGCGATCACTTTAAAAAGAGAGTCGATTAGTTCTTAGCCATTATTTTTACAGGAAGGCCGGCACTATAGCGCCGTCTGCCTCTTGTAAAAAAAAACGGTGGCAAAGCCCCCGAGGACAAACTCAAGATAAATCGAGCGAGAATTAAAAAAAAGTTCGAATTTCGAATCAAATTGACAGAGAATTCGAAGATTTATTCACAAAATTCGAACCGAATCAAAATAAAATTCGAATCATAACACAGAAAGTTAAATTCGAATCGGTTAAAGATTCGAATCACAACAGTGAAAGTTAGATTCGAATCGGTAACGAATTCAAATCAAAACAACGAAAGTTAGATTTGAATTGGTTAAGCACAGTGGGTTGCATAATATCAAAAAATGACAGAACATTGAACATAGAAAACCACGACTAGATCATTCATTAATATATAAGAAATTTTCAAGTAATATGTGGGTTAAATTTTAACTTAAAATAAACATAAATTAAACAAAATATCTAAATTTGGCACTAAAATTAGAAAGGAACTAATTGATACTGCTCTCCTGATCACTAAGTAACAAATTTTCAAAATTTGGTTAAAATACATGTTAAAAACTTAAAACATTCATTTTTAAAATAAGTTTATTAACAGCAAGCTGTTAGCAAGCAGAAACATATCAAAAGTTTTTTTAGTGATTAAAGGTAAGTTTATAAACCCCTAATTAAAAACATCCCATAATAAAACTCTCGTTAGTTTGAATATCGGAAGGAATACTGTAAACCTACTTACCATTGCGACAGGAGTTGAGTGTGATCAACGACATCAATATTCAAAATAAAATATTAAAACAAAAAACAAAACAAGTTAAGAAAGAAGAAAGGAGTGAAAATAAGTGAATGGAAAGTCACATCAACTGGCATAACAACAGTCGGTGAGCGGGGTAAAAGTAGAAAACATTTATTCGAATTGCACCGTTCAGAGATGATGTAACTTTTAGAGAACAAAATGTTTAACTGTTTGCTCATACTCATACTCGAAACAAAGGGAAAATCAGAAACTTGATAGAAAGTTGATGTTCTAAATTTGGCAAGATCGAATCTTTTTTGCAAATCTCATTCCTACACAAATCGAGTGAAAGAGAGAGAGAGAGAGAGAGAGAGAGAGAGAGAGAGAGAGAGAGAGGAAAACAAAAAATTTTTGTTTAACAATTTATTCTTTTTTTCTAGATATAAATTGATTGACTTTGCGAAACGGTCATTGTTTTTAAAAGTTTGAGTAGAAAAAACAACAATTTGAAATATGAGTAGTGAGACAAACAGTGCATTGGCGGGTAGGTGAAGTGCCATCAGATCGTGCATGGTGCCACCTATCACCGGGTCTACCGAGAACACTGAGTTAAGAGCTCGCGTGTGGTACCGGTAGAAGTGTGCCAGGTGAAGTGAGGCACATGACTGTGAGGGGAGGGGAGAGAAAATGATTGAGGTCAAATCGAATCAGATAAGTATTCGAATCATAGCATACAAAGTCATACTCGGTTATAAATTCGAATCATAACTCATTCCGTTAGAATTAAATTAGATAAAAATTCGAATTATAACACGCAAAGATAGAATCAAATTGACTAAAAATTCGAACTATAACATACAAAGATAGATTCAAATTGATTAGTAATTCGAATCGAATCAGGTAAGAATTTGAATGGTAACTCAATAAGTTAGAATCAAATCAGATAAAAATTGAATCTTAACACACAAAGCTAGAATCGATTCGGTAAAGAATTCGAATAATATAACTCAAAAAAGTTAGAATCGAATCAGATATCTTCTATATATTAATTAAAAGTATAGTCGTGGGTTTCTATGTTCTATGTTCATGTTCTGGCATTTTTGGTTTTCTGCCATTTTTTTGTTGAACAGTATGTGAAAGTTACCTTACTTCCACTGTGCTTAACCGATTCGAAGCCAACTTTCGTTGTTGTGATTCGAATTCATCACCGATTCGAATCTAACTTTCACTGATATTGAATCCTTAACCGACTCAAATCTAACTTTCTGTGTTATGATTCGAATCTTATTCCGATTCAATTCGAATTTTAGGCATAACTCTTCGAATTCTCATTCAATTTGATTCGAACTTTTCTAATTATTACTCTATTTGAATTTTTTGAATATTTCTTCAAATTATGATACCTCGAGTTTGACTTTGGCGGCTTTGCCGCTGTTTTTTACAAAACTTAGCACCGGCACTTTTGTAAATAAATTAAGAATCGAATCGGATAAGATTTTGAATGGTAACTCAACTCTTTCTCTCTTCCTTAGACTTTACAAAAAATCTCAATCAATTCGTACCTGAATAGTTCCTCGAGAAGATCCAACAAGTTTGGCGAGTGACTTATGCGCCTGCTTCAAGCGAATCACGGTGACTAGTGTCAAAGAAAATCACTCCAAAAGGAACACTGGCGTTGACCAGATAGTAGTGCTCCAGATGAGTGGCACACGCGAATGCTTCCGCCATCACAAAGTAGAATGCTTGACACGTCACATTCGAATGCAACTCGTAGCGATGAACGATAAAGTACTCCAGTAGGGTATATTGAATACGCATCGAAACTATTACTAAAAATTTTAAAAAATGTAAAATTATTATAATTATCTGTTTAGTTGTTTAAAAAACAAAAAAACCCAGAGAGTAAGTTTAAAGTGCGAAAAAGTAGTAAATCGCAGGTTTAACTAATAGTTGAACCAGTTTAGTTTAACCTTTAGGGCGCATGCGTCATTGTATTAAGTTTAAAAACAATTTATTTTTTAATTTATGGATAAATCTGTGCAAATATGAGTAACTGATTGCTCAAGTTTTATCAACTTGTTTTTCTGATAAAAACTAGAAAATAAAATTCGTGTTTATAAACAAAACAAAAAAGTATGGTTTCTATGTTCTATTTTCTAGTCACACTTTTTTCGCATGCGCTGAAAGATTCGAATTCTTATCTGATTCGAATCTAACTTTCAGTGTTATAATTTGAATTTTTATCCGATTCGAATTCAACTTCCAGTGTTATGATTCGAATTCTTATCCGATTCGAATCTAACTTCCAGTGTTATGACTCGAATTCTTATTCGATTCAAATCAAACTTTTTGTGTTACACTTCAAATGCTTAGCCAATTTGATTCTAATTTTTAACTTTTTTGAATTCTGATAACTCAAATTAGACCTCGGCGACTCTATCGCTGTTTTTACATAATTTACATTTTTAAAATAAATAAAAATAGCACATTATCAAACTATATAGCTATATATATGTTCTCAATTTAAAATTTTTTTTGGAGAACCTTACACTCTTCAATTACACCGTGAAATCTCCTCAACACATACCCACAAAATAAGGTTTCCAAAGGAGTAAACCACAAGAACCCATTTGGTGAGCTCTTGCACTAGTTGCACTGCATCGAATCCCCACTGTCGTTTGCACTCAAACAACGCCTGCCAATGATTTTGCATTACATAGTATGGAATGCGATGTGCATCGGTGTCGTATGAACGAAAGTACACGTGGTAGACAAAGATCAGAACGGTCAAGATTAGTATCAATTGAATCACCGTGTTGGACACTCTCGAACCACTCAGATAGGCGTAGTCGAAATAGGCGAATCGTTGCCGTTTGGTAAAAGGGTAAAGTAGAAATAGAAGTAGAAAGAGTGCTTTGAAGAGTAGAAATCCGATGACGAGTTGTCCTCGACGTCGTAGACTCTCTCCTCTGGCGATGGCTTCAATTACCTGTCGTTCGCGTTGGTAGTGACGCATTTGGTAGGAGAAGAGAAAAAGTCGTTTGGACCAGTTCAACGACAACATCAGTGTACAGTAGAAGGGATTGATTAACAATTGATTGATTAAGAAAGTTATTTTTGCCATTTTTTCTGTGTGTTTGTTTGGGTTAGAATTGGTTTAACCCTTTCGATCCCAAAGATTATCAGTAAAAGATAAGCCTTATATCGCTATTTGAATGAGCGGGACACATACGTCCCGATAACGTCTTCGGGAGCGAAAGGGTTAAATCAGATTTGAATTATAAATCGAAAATTGGCATCAATCTTTTCTTTTGTCAATTTTTTAAAATTCGACAAATATAAAAAAGACCATTTGTTACTGAAGAATGATGCCAGTTTTCGTTTTAACTCGAATTTATAATTATCTTGTAAATTTCATTACAAATTATATTTAGTTTTTGTGCTTAAAAAGGAGAAAAATAAAAAATCTTATTGTTAAATATAAAAACTTATTTCATATTTCAAGTTTGGATAACTTGGATTGTTTAATAAGTTAGAATACAAAACTTGCCAACTATAGCTTGAAGGGCGCTACAAATTAAGACAAAATTTTAACGATTTATAGCATCACTCGTTTAAATATTTGAATACATTGATTTAGAGCAAAAATACAAAGTAAGAATATTTTAATTATAAATATAATATAATTATAATAAAAGTTTCTAAATAACTCTCAAAATAGCATTCACGAGTTGAAGTTTGAGATTGACAGATTTAGTTTAAAATTCCAGCTAATTTTGCTCTATTCTTCAATTTAAATAAAGAACTTTCAAACGTGCACACACACACGACTCTATGTATAATTCTTCAACTCTACAATTTGACACTGTGAAATGAGAAATCGATCGAAACAGTCAATTAGTCTCTTTTCTTTGTTTATTATTATTATTATTAGAATAATTATGCAAGTTAATATATTATTAAAAAACAAAAAACTCTACTACAAATATTGACAAATAATTTGTCCATTTTGCATAATATTTAAAAAATGCCTACAAAGTCATTAGAAACAAAGACTTTTAAAATTTATTAATTGCAACAGTACATTTGCAGTATATTTAAATAGTTGACTTGTCTTTTTTTCATCAATCTCTCTTTATAGCTTCATCACAAAAGTTCAACGAGAATTTGATAGTGAAAAAATAAACTTTAGATGGCAAATCTAAAGTGGAGTTAAAAATTTTTGTTAATTAAAATAGATTAAAGTGGTTAATTAATTAAAAAACAAACCGGCCACGATTTTGCATTAGGTTTAGAAGAAAAAACAACAACTGGACATATGAGACGATGTACTGTAAAGTAAAATGAGAGGGAGAGAGAGAAAAGAACAAATAAGAGAGAGAGAGAGAGAGAGAGAGAGAGAGGTTAGAAATTGAGTTAGAAACGTTAAAATAATTTTCAAGTGACCTCACGAGATGGCGCCACAAGTAAAACGTCGTAGTTTACGCTTGTACATGCTCCATTTCATTTCTTTAAAGTTAATTTTGTTCAAAATGATAAAAGCAAAAGCATAGACACAAAACATGAAGCATATAAATGATTTGGCGGATATGCAAACGTAAAAAATCATATTCGGTTGACTTGTGGCGCCATCTCGTGAGATCACTTAAAAGTTCATTTTAACGTGTTTCAATTTGAATGACTAATATTACAGTATTGCCTCAAGTTTTACTCTTTGAATTTATATAGAAAAGTGAAACAAAGAGAGAAGTAAACAGGGTTCGATTTATGCATTGTGAAAGCTACATTGTTGACAATGGCTTGGTGAAAAGTGAAGAAAGTAAAACTTGAGGCAATACTGTATGAACTGATAAATTATCATAAACTCACATTGAAAAAAGAATTGATACTGATGATTCCATTGGCCCGATAGGTAATGCCATACGGTTTGGTGGTGTGAAATTTGGCAATATAAAGTGAGAGTGGCAGTCGAGCGGTGGGACTTCGACTTGGCTGCAGTCGTGCGTGTACAGTGAACAAGGTCGGCACACTGTAGTGGATCATCTTGGGATATATCGCCCACAAATAGTGCATACCACCGAGACCAAACGATTCCGAGATAAGCACGCCCAACATAATCAATCGTTGTTCGGGGTTCGCTAGATCTAGTGCTTTGTTTAGTTCGAGCCCACTTGACGTTTATTTATTTTTACCAGTAGATGGCGTTGTCTACTTTTGTTTTAATAAAACTTAGATTTGAATTCTAACAGTTTTATAACTATGAATTTCTTATATATTAATGAATTATATGATTAAGATTTTCTATGTTCTGTCATTTTTGGTTTTCTGTCACCTACGTTTTGTACTGTGAGAGTTACGCTACTTCTACTGTGCTTAACAGATTCGAATTCAATTTTCGTTGTTGTGATTTGAATTCAACATCGATTCGAATTTATCACCGATTCGAATCTAACTTTCTGTGTTATAATTCAAATTTTATTCCGATTAAATTCTATGTTGTATATAACTCTTCGAATTTTCATCCAATTTGATTCGAAATTCAAACATTTCCAATTCTCACTCAATTCGATTCGATTTTTTTTGCATATTCCTTCGAATTTTGGTAACTCGAGTTTGACCTCAGCGACTTTGCCGAGTGCCTCTTGTAAAATAAATCTGAATATAAAGTGCAAATTCTTCAACTTTAAAAGTGGATTACTTTAACGTTGTAAACCAAGCCATTTACTGATCAAGATAAATCAAAATGTCCAATCCACTGTAAATAATCCAAATACCTTACCTAGTAGAAGAAGAGAGAGAAAGAACGCGTTGACCGGGGTGTGTAGGGTAAGGACATCGTGCATAATGCCACCCATCATCGGGTTGACCGAGAATACTGTTCCAGTCGCTCGGGTGTGCCACCGGTAAAAATGCTTCAATTGGGACGAAACTCGTACCTATATACAGTATTTATTATTAAATAATAATTTTACAAGAGGGACGGCGCTAAAACGCCATCTGTCTCTTGTAAAAAACGGCGGCAGAGCCGCTGAGGTCAAACTCGAGTTAATTCGAAGGGTTATGCAAAAAAATTGAATTAAATCGAGCGAGAATTAAAAAAGTTTGAATTCCAAATCAAATTGACAGAGAATTCGAAGATTTATTCACAAAATTCGAACCAAATCGAAATAAAATTCGAATCAAAACAGAGAAAGTTAGATTCGAATCGGTTAAGAATTCGAATCTACAGTGAAAGTTAGATTCGAATTGGTAAAGAATTCGAATCACAACAATAGATTCGAATCTGTTAAGCACAGTGGAAGTAGCGTAACTCTCACAGTACAAAATCGTGGATGGCACAATATTTAAAAAATGACTGAACATTAAACATATTACATATTACATATTACATTGAAAACCACGACCATATTATTCATTAATATATAAGAGATATTTTTACAAGAGGAACGGTGTTAAAGCAAAAAATTTAAACCAAGAATTTGAAATCGAATCGATAGAGAATTCGAATCATAACAACAAAAGCTAAAGAACAATACCTGGTAAGCATAGGAAAATGGTCTCAGAAACTATGTCAAAGAAAAACTGTTGCCATTTTGTAACGAAGTGAAGTTTGAATAAAATTCTTTTTAAGATTTAATCAACGCAAAATAAGCTTTCTCGTGAGTCATAATTGTAAATAAGTTTTTAAAAATTACAAAATTTTGAAGTTCTAATAGAAAAAATTTAATTAGAAGATTTTGACTTGAAATTTTTAATGAATTTGTATTTTCAATTTTCCTATGTTATCTCACATTTCAGAAAGATTTGCTTACAAGTTAAGCTTTTACTTTTTGGGGCAAATTAAAATTAAAGAGCAAATTCGTTTTGTGGTTTTGCTTTCTAAGGCCACTTTCCTATGCTTACCAGGTAATGTTCTTTGAATCGAATAAAAATTTGAATTATAACACCTAAAGTTAGATTCGAATCCAATAAGAATTTTACTGCGCGTGAGAAGTGTAACAGAAAGCGAAAAAATGCCTGAGCATAGAACGGGAATACTTTTCGTTAATATATATAGGAAATAAATTATCGAAAATAAAATAATTTGTAAAAATATGATTTTTTAGAATTTAATTAAATTGAACGTAAGCATCTCAAAGAAATCTCACCTGATTAATGACTCGTGATGAGAGAAGTTTAACGAGCGACTGGTGAGCTTGTCGAAAGCGAATGATGGTGACCAGAAAGACGTATGAAAAAGAGATTCCAGCTGGAATGCAGGCACTGATCAAATGGTAGTGCTCCAAGTGAGTTGCTATCGCCAAGACTTCAGCTATCATCAGGTAGAAGATTTGGTAAAACCAATTCGGGTGAAGCTCGTGGTGATGATCGTAAAAATAAGTCAGGAGGGTTGTTTGCATCATCATGGAGTACATTACTAAGTGTAATTATTAATAATTAATATTTTCATTGAATTGCTTAAAATATTTTGTTTTTTACTTGCAAAGCAAATGTATATTCATTTACTCATTTAATTCGATTCTGACTTTCATTGATGGGATTCGAATTTCTTTTGTAATTATTCGAATCCTCATCTGAACTAATAAAACTAAAAGTACTAAATAGAACCGAAAAGTTTGCGCTGTCAAATTCGGTGGTAAAATATTTTCTAAAATGCAATTTTAGAGAAATTTACTCATAATAAACTAAATTTAAATTAACTAATTTATTCTTAAAAAATTGGATAAAACACTTTGCCGAATTGTCATTCGGCACATTGCGAAACGCCTAGACAAATCGCGAAGTGCCTAGGCAAAGTCCGACGAGTTTAAAAAAATAAAAATAAAACCCAACGGACTTTGCCTAGGCACTTCGCAAAGTGCGAATCCGTCGGACTTTGACGGTAACATATTCATTATGATTTCTATGAAAAGTCTTTTGGCAGTCGCTCAATTTGTTTGTATGGGAAGGGTCGTTCACAAAGACATAAAATCAATGGCCCGTATTCTTTTTTCCTCTTTAGGGCTAAGTTTTCAAAAGTTCAGATTGACTAAATTTAGTCTAAAAGCGATTAATCAAATTAAAATTCAGATAAAATAGTTGTTTAATTATATTAAAATTGTGTTTAAACACGCTAAACTGAACTTAAAGGCTAGTTTTCTAAGCTTGTGTTTTCACTGAGTTAAGAAACAGCGAAACAAATTTGAATGGGTTAAACTAGAGTTGTGTATGGCTAGAGGTGAATAAAAGAAATTTAAATGGGTTTATTGGAATTGTATATGGTTAGAGGTGGATATAAGATATTTGAATGGTCTAAACTAAAGTTGTGCAAGGTTAGGGCAAAGCAAATTACTCTCTCTCTCTCTCTCTCTCTCTCTCTCTTTCTGTTCCCAATAACCTAACCTAACCTTGCAATACTCAAGTTTAACCCATTTAAATCACTTTAATTTACCTTTAACTACACTGACAGACCGGCGTCTAAATATATTTGAAATAATTATTTTTTTCCAAGTATATTAGAGAAAAAAAATATTTTTAAATAAATTTAAAAACCGATAAAATTTTCAAATTAATTTAAAAAGTTTTTCAAATGTATTTAGAAATTGAACATATTTTAAAATAATTAAATCAAATATATTTTAAAAACTTATTTTTTCAAATGTATTTGGAAAAAAATAATTATTTCAAATATATTTGGGCGCCAGTCTATGAGTATACTTAAAAACTACTTCAATTTCAACTATTTTGACTTTTTGCTATTTCAACTCAAAAGGTTTGAAAATGACGAAAATAAATAAACACATTAATCAATGTGTACAAATCTAATTAATTATTTTTACATAAATTAACAACCTTTTTAAATCACAAATATACAAACAAGTTTTTAGCAAGTTTCTGTGATTTTATCTTCTTTACCACAAACTCAATCACACACACACACACACTCAAACACACACACACACACTCAAAAATAGTGTTCAAAGAGTTAGAGTTTTATTTTGGTAGTAAAAATACTTCCATTGTTTCATTATTGAGTTTGGTTTGTTTGTTTATTTGTCAGTTTGCAATCACTTTCTGCCATAGCCTTTTTACGTTTTCTCACTTTTCAAGCTATTCACCCTGACACCTTTTATTTAATAGGAATCAAGCTCGATTATAGAATGCAAATGTAGACAAGCTCGACACCTTGAGTCCGTCCGGTTAAGCCTTTTTGAAGCTCGGTTTCCTGGTACTCTCTCTCTCTCTCACTCTTATTTTCTCTCTCCCTCTTTATCTCTCTCTCTCTCTCTCTCTTTCTCTCTTTGTTTCTCTCCCTCTCTCTCTCTCTCTCTCTCTCTCTCTCTCTCTCTCTCTCTCTCTCTCACGGACACCCGGTGAGACACAGACACACGGTTAAACCCTTTCGCTTCATCAGTAGCACATGATAGTTACTCATAGTAAAAGAATGAAGGCATCTGCTGCTCAACTATTCATTAGTTTTTTCACTCTCTCTCTCTCTCTCTCTCTCTCTCTCTTGGGTGTACACAATGTGATAGATGAGGCAATTGGACTGATCCCGGATTCTCTCTTCATTCTCTCCCTCTCTGATCTCTCTCTCTCTTACTTTTTCTTTAATTTCTCTCTCACTCTCACATAAAATTCTCATTCTTTTTCTCTCTTCCTCTAATCTCTCTTTCTCTCTCTCTCTCTCTCTTTCTCTTCATTTTCTCGGGCGCGTTCGGAGGGCGCCATCTCATTAGCATAGACACCGCACCTGCCACCGTGTGTTCACTTGCTCACCTGCGTTCACACTGCTTCCACTCTCAACCCTCTCTTTCTCTCTCTCTCTCTCTCTTTCTCTCTCTCTCTCTCTCTCTCTATTTCTTATTATTATTCTCATTCGCTTTTTTTCGTTGTCTAATCTCGTCATCTAATCACATCATGAATCTCCTTTGTCTCTCTTTCTCTTTCTCTCTCTCTCTTTCTCTCTCTCTCTTTCTCTCTCTCTCTTTCTCTCTCTCTCTCTCTCTCTCTCTCTCT
>WURS02461925.1:0-13533 GCA_011762765.2 Rhinocypha anisoptera | reverse complement strand
TGTATTAACCCGTAGGTTGTGGAATACGATGGTCAACCTTTTGGCCTACGACCACGGAGAATATGTTCATGTACATATGACCCCCACCTTTGTACCCTCCCTAGACCCTCTCCAAATTTTATGGCCTGTTCCTTTCCAAAAAGGTTAAAATGGTCACATTTTCCCATTGTTCTGGAATTTCCCTTTGAAGTGCCATTTATGACAGTTCATAGCCCTTGGGCAAGTTTGACAAATGCATGTTTGTTCGGAGGCTGGATACGATAAATTCTGCATATTATCCAGCTTTTTACTGCTTTCGTTGATTTGATGTGACAACGGTTTCGCCAGCATTCCCGTTGGCGCCGCTGACTTGAAGACATCAGCGGGAATCCTGGCGAAACCGTAGTCACATCAAAGCAACGAACTCGGTGAAAACCCGGATAATATGCAGAATTTGATAAATGCATTCCGCCTGCACAAATTTGAAAAATTTGATTTCTGACCCACCCTCGCCATTTCCCTTAGTTGTTGCAGAGTTTTTGTAGAATGCTGGTTATAAATTAAAGTATATACGTACTGTTTGGTATCAAATTAATCATAAATTATCAGAGGATATAAATATGGAATTAATTTTTTTATTTTTTCCTGCATGAAATATTTTGGCTGTAGTCAATTGTATCTCCACTACCTCCATTGGAGGAAAATGGACTATGCCGTTAATAAAGGTAATTCTGGGTCCACCACCTAATAAACCTTTGTTGGCAATAGAAGGGAAGAGTGCCGTGGCTACTTTTATCCCTCACACGGCCGTCGCAAAAAGAACGAGACTGCCACAGCTGAGGGGTTAATAGACTTACAGACCATCATGCCTCGCTAGAAATTGCAGATATTTTAGAACAAATTTCATTAATATGATGTGATTAATTCATTCCATGACAGATGCCTTTTTAAATTTTAATATTATACATACCAGCCTTGGGATCCCATACGATTGACGAACAATAGTGCAAGCTTTTTTTACTCGTCCTACATTTGCCAAAGTCTCAGCAGCTAGGATTTGCAATTCCTTATAAGGCTGTGCAAGTGTCACCACTAGCAAAGGTACAATGCCTAAATCTGTCAAGTTCCTCCTCACGTCTGCATGACCAGATATGTCTTTAAGAACTTTCAGTGCAGCAATCTGACAAATTAAGAAGCGATAGTTAAATGCCAGTACTGTGAAAGATGAAAACAAATTTTTCAATTTGATAAATTATATATGCATTGATTGATTATTGAATACTGCTGATTTCAGAGCCACCATAACTAGTTCCAATATTAGACTGGCTTTATTCTCATAGAATTTATATTTTCATACCTTGCATTTCAAGTCCTTGGTTTCCAGCAAATTTATAAGAACTTCTAAGCCCCCTATATCAATGATAGCAGAAATATTTACATGCTGAGTCAAATCATGTTGCTTGAGACAACATAGTGCAATAATTGTGGCAGTTTGATTGCCAGCCTGTAAAGTAATAGGATTCAAGTAAATTAGACAATATCCAACACAGTAGTATGTGTACTGAGTACATCAGATATAGGATAGGTTTTATCTCATTTTAAGCCCTAAGATTTATGAAAGGAATTAAATGAAATGAAAAATTAAACATTCATGTTGGTGGTATAGGTGTCTCTGGATGACCTTATATACATTTTAGAATTCTGATATCTAAAAAACACTTGGATTTTTACTGAGGATATTTATAGGATCAATCAAATTTGAATCAAAAGTCTCTGCCAGCAGCAGCTGGCCAGGTTAACCTGTTACATAGCACACTCACTGGCTAACCCAAAGGTCATGGGTTCAAGTCCCACCCAGGGCATGGGTGTTGTGTTTGTCCGATAGGGTTATTTCTATGATTTGAAGAGGTGCAAAATGACCATAGCTGTCGAAGCATACTAAAAATACTACTAATGCTCAGGCATCAGTTAAAATACGCACCACACTAAGCTACACATGCTGACAGAGTAAAGAAACAAGATCTCAAAGAGTATAAATAAATTGTTCATAGCTATCATTGGAATGTGAAGTGACCTCATAATTCAGCATAAAATGACTACATTGTCTTCAACTTTGTGTTAGCTACCCATCTTCTTGTTAACATCCTCCTATCCTTCCCCCTCAATGGTGGATAATGGTAGATTCTACTAGATAGACATTGATGGCGCAGGTCAAAATGATCAGTCCGGAATCAACTACCACAGCTGAGGGTAGGAGTGAAGTTCACTGAATCAGCCTCAGTGATGTGACGGGAAAACCTACACATTAAATATCCCTAGAAAATGAGCCTTAACTGCAGTAAACCAATCTGGGATTGAATAATCAATGATGATGAAAGAGTTTCATGATAAATTAAATTGGATTCTCGAAATTCACTTATAAACCATATAAAGAGAAAACTTAAGAATCGCACCTCATGTTTTGGTGTAATATGCCCATGAGCAACTTAAGATGCATTAACATTTTCCCTACCTCTAATTACCCAAATGTAAATGCTAAAAATGCATTATCAATAGACTGGCATTCAGACATCCTTTTACTATATTTTCAGAATGTAAGATAAATAATATCACCACACACAAAATACTGCACGAGCCTGATGTCCGAAGTACAATTAGAGCTTGAGGACACTGATCCACTTTATGGACCTTTATGCCATTGTTTTCATTTACATAAACAATTCACTGGTCAAAATGTTAGAAAAAGATTCCATTAATACCTGAAAAAACTGTGAAGTAGCATAAAGACATACAAACAAAAAAAATCTTAAAAGATGATGCATTCAAAAGTTGCTCATGGGATTTAATGGACCAAATGGGTTAAATGAAGAAATGACATACTTTCCTCAGAATTTAAATGTGTCAAGAAACAAGCACAACACATATAAATATAATCTTACATGTGGATGGCACACTTATCTCCTTTCATACCTTAGCATATTTAACAAGTTTTTGAATATTCCAATATTCTGACGAGACTTCTGTGGGCCTTGTTGATGAAGGAGGTTCTGCTTCATCACCCTCTTTTTCTTCTTCTTGTGAATCTTCACCATCATCACTATCAGATGATGATTCTGAAGATGAACCTTCACACCTTTTTCTGATTTCATCATTTTCACTGTAAAATGGCAATATAGATTTTAAGTTACAGGAAAATTCAATACCATCCAGTGATTTTCCCTTTTGGTTGAAATTTAAACATCATGTAGGAATATTTACTGATCTCTAATTCTTTAGAATTCTAAAATAGATCTTTAATCCATTTAGTGCCAGCCCCTATATATGAAAAATGCCAGGGCTTTTTCAAGGAACTTGTTGATTTACACGTTTAAATATATATAGAATTGGTAAATTAACATCAATTTGATAATGTCATATTTTTTATTTATACTCCAAAAAATTAAAGAAGTATACAAATATTTTTTATATCCTAAACGAAATAAGAAAAAATTATTTATTAAACAAAAAATTGGGCTGATAGATTGGCCCGTGGCACTTTTCGCACATACCTGTAGGACCAATAGATCGACTCGCTGACCCTAAAAGGGTTAAGTAGCATATTTATGTTCAATATGGTGGAATGTATCTTTAGAAAAGATGACAGGAGTGAACATAAGCTAACAGAAGATCAAAAAATATGAAATGACTTTTTAATATTAATTACCTAGGTCCAAAATAATCTTTCCATATCCCAAAATTAAATAATTGAACCCCATCCTTGTCCAAGAGTAAAAATAGTGAAATCATGTAAATACTGAGGAAGATTCTTAAAATTATCAGCCTTGAAGTCACCTTCCACAGGAATATTGTCTAAGTAATAAATCCAATATGGTATCTTTTCTAAAAAAATGACACTTGAAATTACAGCCCAGAGACAATTATTAACCCAAAAAGCTTTTCTAGTAGAAACCCTAGATAAAAGCCAGACATCCATAGATAATATTGCTATATATTTCCTCCAACATAAATCTAAGAGAGCCCTAATGCTCTTAATAATGCTAATGTCACAAACTTATTTTCTTAACTGTAATTTAAGTCTTAGAAAAAAGATCCGCTAAAAGAACAGATGTAAATAAGTTTGAGAAAATGAACAATATTGACACAAAATGTAGGTTTTAACCTTGTTTTATTTCCACAAAACACAACCAGTATCCAACGATTATCGTCGCCATGACTAGATGAGACTGAGACAAGTTATCCTGGGGGTAGCACACTTGCCAGATAACCCAAAGGTTGCAGGTTTGAGACCTGCCTAGGGCAGGGGTGTTGTGTTAGTTGAAAAGGGTTTTCTCTATAATGTGAATGGGTGCAAAATGACATAGTCATCAAAGCACCCTATAAACAAAAATACTACTACTACAAGATGATGACGATAATCGCTGGATACCGGTCATGTTCATAATATTCTGCGGAAATAAAACAAGGTTAAAACCTACGAGGGTCATCCAGAAAATGAGTTCCATTTTGATCTGAAGGTTGCTAGGGTTTTTTTGCCAAATCTAGCAACATTGTATGAAAGAGGGGAACCTTCTGAATAGAATGAGAGGTGAAGGGTCACAGTAGCCTTGAACACAAGTCACAATGAGTGGCTGCAGCTCGTGAATTTTTGGGTTGCTACAGAATTGAAGGGGACGCTTTCCTCAAGTCCATAGTCACTGGAGATGAAACCTGAATGTCACACTATACCCCAGAGATCAAAAGCAATCCATGCAGTGGAAGCACACCACCTCTCCAAGTGCGAAAAAATTCTAGTTGTCAAGCCCGCCAGGAAGATCATGGTCTCTGTTTTCTGGGACCAAAAAGGAATTCTCCTGATTGACTTTTTGCCTCAAGGAGAAACAATTAATGCCTCTCGGTATTTTGAGAACTTGAAGAAGCTTCGTCGGGTCATCCAGAACAAGAAAAGAGGAATGTTGACCTCTGATGTGTGCCTTCTCCACGGCAACGCACGGCCTCACATCGCTTGTTCCACTACGGAACTTTTGGATCAGTTTGATTGGAGTGTTGTGACCCATCCACCTTACAGTCCCGACTTGGCCCCTTCAGACTTTCATCTGTTCACCAAAATGAAGGAGGGATTAGCCGGAGAACTTTTCACAAGTGATGAGGAAGTGAAAGAAGCAGTCACCAACTGGATCAAGGAGGTGGCGGGAAGCTTCTATGAGGAGGGGATTTCAAAACTTATTTCTCGGTATACGAAGTGCATTGAGGTTGCCGGAGATTATGTGGAAAAATAATGCATATTGTCAAGAATATTTGCTGTAAGTTTAAATTTTTTTCAATAAAAACTCGATTTAAAAAAGAAAAACGGAACTTATTTTTTGGATGACCCCCGTACATTTTGTGTCACTATGGAATTCCACCAGGTAATAGCCTACTCAGTGAATTTTATGAATATTATTAATTTGGTCTTTGGTGGATGAGTAAGGGAGGTCAGGGTTAGAGTCAGGTCGAAACAAGGTCCCTGATGAGTGAATTTGTCACACAATTTGGCATAGTATTAAGTGCACTCTACCCTCACCTATCAAACCAACCTTAGGGTTGAAGGTGGTCTATGGGAGGAGAAATATCAGATTAAATTTCTTCTCTAGTTTCATGTAGATTCTAACATAATCATTTATTTAAATGTCAGATATTTTCTCAGTAGAGCATTCAACTTAACAGCTCATTTGTGATAAGGGGTGGTGACATGAGATACAACTGGCTGAATAGGTAGAGGTATATTGATGTTTTTTTAGGTAAGGTTTTTCTTTAAGGTAGGGTTGGAGGAGTTGAGTGTCATAGCACATACAACATATATATATATATATACATACACACACGTGCACACAAATATAAAGGAGAATGGAGACGTTTGATATGTGGCCCTGGAGAAAGATGGATTGGATAATTGGGTGCCAACTATTTCTTGTGAGTGTTCTTTTTGTCTGTGTCTCTGTCTTTTTTTCCCAAGTACTCAGCTATATTTTTACATGAAATGCACTTTGTCGCCACCAAGATTTTCCAAGTTCAGCTATATATATATATATATATATGTATAATATAAATGATGATTTGTTTTCTTATTTATGTTAAATATTTTTATTAATTGCATTTTTTAATCTTGTTTATATTTTTTTGTGTGGTGCTAAATTAGATAAGAAATTTACAATGTCTGGATGTTATCCAACATAAGAGCCGAAGAGGAAAATTACAATTTTGGTTGAGGTCTGACATTGGACTAGAAAGGGCCCTTTCTAGTCCTTTTAATCTTTGCCTACCTTCTTTCAAAAAAGATTCACACTACTCATTTCCCTAACACCCTCCTTCACTTGATTTTCTTTCCTTTCCTGATTGGTTTGGTAACTATGGTTGGATTTGATAGTGCATTAAATCACTTATAAATGTCATTTGTCTGTTGAAACCATGGTCAAGATCAAATTAAGTATGGACACGTAATATTTTCTTTCTAATAAAAAAATGAAACATATCCACAAATTTAAGCCATTTGTTTTTATAGTATCAAGCTTTGTTCTGAAAAGTTGTGTGCAGTGAACTTGTGTACCCCAGATTTAGCTATTTATAGTGATTTTAAGAGTCACTTGTTCATATTTATATTAAATGTTTTCCTGTCTACAACTCATGAAAGGTTTCATTATTACAAATGGAAATAACATATACCCAGAGATAATGGATCCAATATTCTTGAGCGAGATGAAAGAGCCACTATTTAATATGAGGTGAAACAAGGCAGGAAGGGGTGGATTATATATGAACAGAAGTACTCAAGGGTTTATGAAGAGGAGAAAAGAAAAACTTTTATGGACTATTTAGAGGAATTTACAATTACAGTCCTTTAATAATTACTTCTAATAATTTATTATTCTACAGAAGACTTTCTTAAAGAGACATCATTAAGCCAATGTACATAAGATCGATTAGACAATTAATTTGATCCCACAAGTAGGTAAAATAGTCCTAAAAGTCATCTTTCAAGTCTAGAGAAAAGGCAAATGATTACTTAAATGAGGATCAGTTTGGATTTATCATATGCAGAGGTACTCACAATGCACATGCTATTATATATCTTCTCCATGTCTTGAAGACATACTGCTGATTTCTCTATTTTCTTCTATTCTAAATACGATTTTTTTCTGAAAAACTCACCTAAGTTTTTGGGAACATTTTTTATCTTCTCCAGGGGCTATTCGTAAACCATTATTTTTAAATGATGTTTTCTTGGTTTTTCTTTTGTAATTCATTTTAAGTAAAGTTAGATGTCATGCTTTGTGAAAGTGCAGAAAGGCACAGCACCTAAAAACCGAAATTTACTTTAATTTACACCCAATTGTCTTATTTTAAAAGCCCATTTTAATCTTTAATTAGATATTTTTCTATGAAGTAATTTTAGGAAGGAATGATCATTGGAAGCGTCATGTAAAAAAAAGTTAAATGTTACTTACTTGGTTTGGAGATTTGAGAAAATGAATTTTAAATACATATATTTACCAATGATTCACGAATATAAAATCTAATTGTATGAATATTCCGTGGAAATGGAGCAAATTTAATTTATTGAACAAAAATATGCTGCAAGACAGCTCTTCTTTCTAACCTTGTTCCCGTAATTTCTGACATGTTATTGATCAAACTTAACCTACAAATTTACGTTCCTATGGTGTATTAATGTCCCATGGTAGTAATGAGATATGCTGTTATAAGTTAAAATGTTTTATGAAAGTAATCCATTTCGTTCGCGGAACCAGTTTATGGTATGAAATTTCTTCAGGGATAGTAAATAGGGAAACAACCTCTCAGAAAGTTAAATGCGGAATCGAATTGTGTTATTTCGCGGGTTTGTTGTTAACATGCGTAAGAGCCACACTTTTCTGCGCAGCGGTTACATGAATTTACAGTTTAGAATTGAACAAAATTTCATCAAAAATAAAACAGTCACTGTCAGTAAGCGTAGATATTCTGTTTCCAAATTAGTCGATGCTTTATATCCTTTGTATAATATATATTGATGATACTGATATATGTTGGGACGAAGTATTAATATTGCTTAACAGATGTCGCCAATGTAGCATGTATCGTTCAGTTTCGCAACCTGTTAGTTCCACAATTAGCCACAGGCAATATGTCTCTGATTACAATTTGCGAAGAATCGTCGAATGAAAACAGTCATTCATGTATCGTCCTACGGCGCGGGCCAGTTGACATTTCAGCGTGTAGTTTGATCAGATGGTGTGGTGTCATCTGAAGTGTTTGTTGTTGGCTAATGGATCTTAATAAGGAAAACCGTACCCGTTCTTCTAGGTAAGCATTAAAATACAGTAACAGTGTACTTTCACACATTTATTTTAGTTTCGCATAAAGAAGGACCGCCCCAGGTTTGAACTTAGGGAAAAGTACTTTTTTACCAATTTAGTTCTGTACTGGTTGGAGTTTCTCTTCGGTCAATGAAAAGTCAAAATTTTTATTATAGACTTTGTTACGGTGTTTCTGCATTTTATATAGTTATATGTTTATCTATATAACATTTATTCGTTATGGCTGAAATTTGATGCAACATTTTTTTAATTCTCAACCACAAATAGATTTGTGCATTTAACTTGCAGTAAGTAGGATTTTGTTACATTATTCAGTACTTGTACGTTTATTAAAATGCTAATTTGTAGATATGTTTTGAACTTTAAAAAAAGAAAATATTCTTGAATGTGGTATGTGGTACTTACCTCAAACGTCTCTAATGTGTACTTTTTGGTTCATCACTTCATGATGTCCAATAATTTTAGAGTATACTCGTACGTTGAGATACTAACATTGTGAAAATTTAGTGCGGCAAGAATTATTTAATAAGATGGAAAGAACTTTGGAAAATAATTTTTATTATCGTGAACAATGTGATTTATGGTTTATTTAAAACGTTCTTTATAGGCCCAATCATTAATTAACACCAAATAACTCAGCGGCATTTCTCTTCTTTTGGTCAGGACGATTTTGTGTTAAGTTTCTTTTTAGATTAAATATACTAGACTGTCGGAGATATGTTGAGAGGTGACAGTTTTGTTATGCCGCTCAACCTAGAGCCGTTTTTGTTTCGATTGCCCTCGCGACTCACAACCCACTTGTCAGCACTGTTGGCATGGGTGACATTGGCACTAGAATATTGACAGGTGAGCTTGAATGTTAAATGGCGAATGGAGTTTGCTGATGGAGATTTTCTTTCTTCGCCTGCGGGCAATCGTGGGCGTTCGGAGAACGGGTCTAGATCAGCACCTTGATGCGAAATTTATGGAGAGGCCCAAGCCGCGATCCTTAGTACCACGGCCAAAGCCACTCTCTCAGCATAAGGCGTGATTTGCTGTTTTTATGACTTCTATTGATCTGAAAGATTATTAAATTTTTCTTTATTTCGCTCGTGGCTGTGATATCGAGGGCGCGACCTTCATTGAAACTTGTTAGTGAAATTTGAAGCGGCGTAAACACCTTGTAGAGGCGATCGCTCCAGTTACTAATGGCATCATAACAAGGCAAGCCTGCAATTTATTATTTTCATTTTTCGCGCGTGTTGAATGACTGCACTGTCCATTCTTATACGGGTCATGTATTGCGGTACCATTTTTGCTATGGTAATTTTAGGCAATTCGCTCTGTTAACCTATTCTTTACGGATCATCAAGAAAAAGAATGTCAGTTATAATATTATCGTTTTTCAAAAAAGTTAAGTCATTATAAGTTGTTCAGCTTTGGTTGACTATACCTATGGATGTTTCGAATGCTTTCTTATTCGTCGATGAACTCTACCTACTTTTCCACTGGAAAGATGCATATAAGCATATATTTGGGATTAAAGGTTTGCCTTTTCGGATTATATAGCTCGGTAACCTTTCGTTTTCATGTAAACCAGTAATATTCTTGATCTGGCGATAAGTTGAAAATGCTTTATTCTACCGAAAGATCTACATCTTTATCCTGCCCTACGATTCACAAAGTGAGAGTGCGTGGGAGGATCCACGATCATAAATCACATGGCGCAGTCTAAATTATAGTCAAGTACTAATATATATCTAAGCAACACCCTGCAAGCCGCCGCAAGGGCGCGTGACAGGGGGTATATAAACTATATAGCCTAGACTGCGTAAGGTTTGTTTGGTAGGAAGGACACGCCCCTTACGATACACTAGGGCAGCGGTTCACTCATTGAGTTACAGGTAGGATTGAGAGGCTCCTTTCAGTTTACCTGCATCCCGCTAGTATCGCTAAAATAATCGACTAGCAAATTAAGTATTATCCTAATAAACTGATTAGCATGTTACTCATAATCCGTAGAATGTTGTTTCGTACGTGCAACCACAATGAGAGTGATAATTTAAGTGATAACACCGCATTAAACTGATAAAAACGAAACCAGAAGTTTGTATCCCTAACGCACATCGCAAGCAATTTCTAAACTTATTCTTTGATTTTTTCTTATTCCTGAAACTTTTTTTATCGTTAAATGATAATTAGATAACTCGGAAACTCAAATCGGGGATCCAAATACTGACCCTGGGCGTGGTACCCTTCACTCGCGAGTTGTATCTTCATCCACAAATTCTCTAGTTCTCTCTCTCTCTCTCTGCAAAAGCACTGTCAGGGCTTCCAATGATTGATTAGCACAATGCCTGATCCGTGTAAATAGTATAAATATTAGGATTGCCAAAAACCGAAGTGGTTCCTGTATCAATGTGTGGTGGTATCTTAGGGATGGTGTTTTTTTGTTGGTGATTCGGGCCCTCTGGGTTCAGTTGCTCTCGTAAGGTTTTCTTAACTCAAACTTAATTTCGAGTCGACGAGCTTCAATGCGGATTTGCTAGATGAACATTTCCCTATGGTTATGTCTTTCCCGTCTCCAAGCGTCTCGCATGCCAAGGGTCTTGTGAATCAGCTTTTGCAGTGCTCAAGGGTAGTTCTTATTCGAGGGTTGGTACTCTTCCTCGTCTAGCGAAGGGAGGGGCTCTTCGCTGCTGATTTTACCAGGGAGTCGCAGTGGAGTTTTATTATTATATATAATGTTTAATATTATTATATATTATATTTTATTATAATCCTGGTTAATACCACGTATACGCCGTCCCCTAAAGAACTTTTCTATATGTTTCCCGCTATGCGGCGGACGTTCGGAGGTCACGCTGTGCTTTTCGGAGAGGAGATCGTTGTTTGGCTATGGAAGGTGGAAAAATGCGCGACATTTCACTCGATTCTTTTCGATAGCATTGACGTCCGTGAGTGAACCCGGTGGGCGCTTAGATTTTCTTCCGATGGGTGTGGCATCTTCCTTTCATGGCGTGTGGCATTGGCGGTGTTCCATGTGGTTCTCTCCATCCGGAAGTGGTGAATGAGGGGGGCTGGTATTTGTGGTATTCTGTTTCACTTGATTTTCTTATAGGATCGATGACTGCCCATATCACTCTCTCGGAGTGGCTTCAGGACATGGATTTCGGATTGTCCTCGGGGACGACAGTTTCCCCTCGCCAGAATTGGTAACCGAACGTAACCTTTCAACTATGCCCTTTGCACTCATTGATTTTCACATGTCTCCTCTCTCGAAGGGAGACGTGTGGAGCTTCCTCTTCACCCCCGGCGCACACACATTCAATTTGCATATCGGCCAATCTAGAAGGAATGATAGGGTGAAGCCTTCTTTTTACGGTGGAAAGCGATGAGTCAGTAAGAACTGGTACCATTTTAATACATTAATGCTTCCTTTATTTGAATTTTGATCATTTTAACGCTATTTATTATACAAAGGTAGATTGTTAATGAACCTTTCCAATTTAAAGCTTTTGGTTATGATGAAGTATTATTGCTTTGGAGTTCACCGCCGAAGTCCACGTTAGTAGAAGACAGTTGTTTATGGCTCTATGTTAGAGTAGTCTTTCCCAAACTTTTTTCAGCCACTGCCCCCCTTGGTTCCAAAACTCTATACCCAACGCCACGCCGAGTGTAAACTTTAGACCCATAGACACCTCCCCCAAAGTGGCGGCAGCGCTCACTTTGGGAACCTATGGTTTAGAGTAAGTAGTAGGGATACCTCCCGGTGTTGTTGGACAATTTATAATGTACTTGGTCAGTTGCATTAAATGACAACACATTTAACGCTTTAAAGTGGTTTTTATTGGATGTATATTAAGGCATATAAGACTGTAATTGCGGGAGAGAATAGGTCTTTTATATAGAATGATAGGTGGTAGGATATATGCAGAGTTGGAGGGATTTATGTTAAAGTGAGGCTGAGTAACACTAATTTGGAGTTTACCCTTCATCTACGAATTGATTTTCCGTCACTGACCCACAAGTTTTGATACCCTTCATAGTCTTCAAGTGGTGTGCTCATACATTTGCTTTAATGTACATTGCATATCGCGTGCCATATAACATCCAAATGGTATTGTGCTGCTTCATGTATCACATTGAAGATATTAGTACGGGTAGCCGGAACGATTTAGGAAGGTTAGGTGATGAGGCAGGTGAGGTTAAAATTGTTCCCCAAATTACGACTGCAATCCAAATTGACTCTCACCAAGGGGTTCTTTGGCGATCATTAGGGGACCACTAATAGAATATAATACTCAGCCTTCTTCTTCGATTAAAATCTGTAAGAGGTGTACTCCTCTATTCAAATCCTTACGGTGGTTTATCGCATTCATCTCAGTTTCCTGATGAATGCCAGTATCGCAAAGTAACAGGTGACTTCGTGGAGCGAGTGGCACCTTCCATTTCTCCTGTTTCCTTTATTGCAACGTCTACTGTTCTAGGTAAAGATTCGTCGCATTTAAGTGTATAAAAGCACACCGATGAATCATTTCCAAATTTAATTATCGGGTGAACCCAAAAATCACAGTGATTATCGCAGTTCACCTACGCCATACACAATAGTATTCTACACTTCCCTTCATGACACTTGAAATATAAAATTCACATTTTCACAAGTTGACACCTAGGACATTATATGTATTCAGCTACGGAACTTATATCATGTTATTGATCAACTTCAATTCCGTTTTAAGCGAGAAATTAACTTATTATTGGGGAACTTAGGGTGAATTCTGTAAGGAAAACTATTTATGAGAACATTTTAGTAGTATTCCACTTTTAAGAAGCATCCTTTGATTTGAACTGGTCGAAAATACCAAGATACCAATAAATTAATGTATTTTTCTCGTGTTTCTCCGGTAAAAATAAATTAAACCCCCTCCACGTATAACTGATATGAGAATATATATGGATGTGTGTGTAAGTGTTTTTTTGTTGTAAGTGTACCTATATTGTAAGTTTTATATTATGTGTTCATTGTTTCTCGTGCGCTTCTAGAAGTATGGTTATGTTCACAAGTGTGAACTTCTCACCTCATTATATATATATATATATATATATATATAAGTATCAAAGACGGCACAAAAAGTACATAAAAACACAGATTCACATTTTTTTTTTAGTTGGAAGCTTGCGGCTCGCAGGGAACCTTCATCAGCCGTATGAGATGATGTAC
>WURS02461914.1:0-13533 GCA_011762765.2 Rhinocypha anisoptera | reverse complement strand
CTGATGATGGCCTAACAGCCGAAACGCGTTGTAATAAAATTTCAATTTGTGGAACAGTACTACATCTTTGTGTATTACTATATTAAACTTTACTCACATCATAAATTTCTAATAAAGAACAATTGCACCTTATGAGCAGAGCAATAATCAGAAAATGTTATTAAATAAGAGCAACCACCGCAAATCTAGTGGTATCTGACATAAAATAAAGCATTGCTTTGATCATAAACTTTTTATTTCATAAAAACAAATTCACAGTGGAAAATAGTTCAATATAATTTTCACATAAAAACGGGACTGACATATTCAAATAGTGAACAAGCTCTTAAAAACAACTTTAAACTTGAAATTATTTAAAATATATCAGATGCAACAATAATGCAAATGTTTCATTAAATGGTGACTGAAATCTATAAACTTGTCAAAATGGTTGTTTTCAAACTCAAGTGGACCACTTAGCTCACATCTCACATAATAACTTTAATTGCATCATGCTCATTACAAAAACATTGCACATCAACAGACTTCAATGAGACCTCAAACTGGACATTATCCTTGCATACCACAGTTAAGAAATTCTTCCATACCACCTTAAGTACTATCACCACAAAAAGAAGAAACCCACTTCCATCATCAAATAATGATTTGCAGAATACTTCTACGACAACTCATGAGACAATAAACAAAAGTCTAGTCAGCTTTGAAAATAAAATAGATCATGCCAAATTTTAATCAGTATACTTATGCATAACTCTATGTAAAATATAATACAATTCACAATTACTTTAGATTCCTCATATTTGAAGTATGCATAAGGTTATAATCATGAAACATGGATTACATCACTAAATTTTGAACTAAGATCAGTTAAAAGAAAGTTACAAAATATAAGGTAATCAATATAAGTATAAGAAGCTAAAGCAATGACAAGTGGTTATATGGCATATATACTTGTAAATAATTCTGTATAAAGCCAACTTTGGTCCTTTAACTAATAGTTCAACAATTTCAAGCTCAAAAATATGAATGTTTTGTGAGTTTGTATTTCAAAAAGCATAACAATATACATTTGATACTAAGTCTGGGATCCAAAACCCCTTTCCAGAAAATACCATGGGCACAGATTCTCAGAATTCACCAAAAACCAAAAAAAGTTCTAAGAGACTCTGCTTTAAGTAAAAGTTACTCGATAATGACCATGGTTTAATTGATGAAACCATGAACATACTATTTGCTATTTTAGATCTTATGCCATCTGTTTAATCTAAAAAAAATTGATTTCTATCATATACCTGACATTATCAAAATGAAAAACATGCTCATCCCTAATTAAAATATGGAAAAACTCATACACCTATTCACCAAAGATATGACTATTTACTAAAGGTATTCAGATTTAATGACAAAATGTGAATGCTAAAAGTGTAGTTTGAATAAAACAGGAATAATGTTAAAGCCAGAAACAGAAATTTTTCACAGCCAGGATTGAAAAGCCCTAATCTTGCGAGGCATTTCAACAATTGTAGCTCTAGATGAGTGATTTTGGCTATGGGCTAAGAGTAAAACCCCATCCCTCCCTAGTTTCATATCATCCCATTGTAAACAATAATGGGATGACTTTATTTTATTTTAATAAACTAGCAATTACTTTATTTTCCAAATGGTGTAGGAAATAAAGTTACATGATTCAATTGAATAGACTTCCACAAAGTTATGTCTTACGCAGCTTATGTCAACATCCCTCCTGAACTAAACATTCACACAATCATTTTCCTTGGTCATTCTTGGATGGCAATCCAGGACACTATCCCAACAGAATATCATGCATGTTCTATAAACCATGATTTACACACTACACCAAAAGGATTTTCTCCCAAAAATGCAAAATTTCACTTCCTTTAGTGCTTAGTCTGACTGTATTACAAAATTTTCTCAAATCATTCCAGTTTTCAGTACTTTCATCAAACTCCAGAGGAAGAAAAATTACAATCAAGAGCAGTCAATTTCAGATAAATGCAGAAAGGTTGCAGGCACCATATGTAAAAATTGTGTATAATCGTATAAAAATAATTTGTTTGAACATTTAAAAAAAACCAAAGAAGAATGTGATGCATGGTGAAGCACACGCGATATTTCCCTATAACTTTTTAAAAAATGTAATCGCTGAAATTGTAAGTCATTTTTTAAGGGATTTTAACGAACTTACAAAATACAATACAAAATGCAGAAATCCCTTCAAATGGAATTCCAGTATTTTCGAAAGTTTAAATCTAATTATAATAACCCAAATAAAGTCAACAATTGATGCATCAGTATTACAGTGAATTAATCTTAAAATATTAGTTTATGATATATAGAATTTATATTGAAAACAATCATATAACTTCTGACATGCAAGTGAGCAGTTCTCACATTTCCATGACCAATTAAGTATCATTATAATATTACATATCTACATAGTTTAAAAATTTTAAGTCTCCTGTTACGTACATTAATAAAAATAGTTAAAAGGCCCAAGAGAACTATATGGATCACAAAGCACATTTATAGTACTATTAAATGGTAAAAGTTGAAATATATATAGTATATGCATATAAATCAATGTCATTGGAAATTACAGTTCAATATTCATAAGTTCCCATGGCTCAATGAAATACTGTTAAGTAGAATTTACAATGGAAAGATTATACTTATCCAAGGAATTCAAAAAAGTTTCATAACATTTTTAGTCTTTTTTTGGGGTATCCCAAATAGATTAGGTACATAAATAGTTCTCATATATAAATAGGAAGCCTTGCTTCTATGAAAAACCCTCTCAATTTGGTCTCACAACAACATGATTATAAACAATGTACTTTAATTCAATAAAACAACCATGTATATATTATATATGAACTCCATATGGAACAAAAAATGTCCTAAAGAGCATCACGTTGAACTTTCTGGGCATAATGTACTTCATTTTCTAAAGTAGCAGTATAACTATAGGCTTTAAAACATACCAATTCATTCTTAATTAATGATTCCACATCAGGAAAGGAATTATAATCTGAACACTATAAGTATATGCATCTTCATCTGAATACACAACTTACATTTGTACAATATACACCTAACTGAAGAAATCCATATATTGCAGACTTCAATAGACTTCTTCAGTAAACATCATTCATATAAGCAGCAGAGCACCAAAGATTGACTTTTCGATTCGAGACACTATGATGACAAGCATTACATAAAAATTTAATACATAAAAACTGCACAGATTTCCTTTACCATTAATGAAAATGATTGATACAACAAAAAACTTTTTTGGAAATAAGGAAAAATTATAAGTCCTGTTTAAAAGCATAAATGAACATACCAGACAATGTCTCTTTCACATGCTGTTGACTAACAATGCATAAAATGCAAAAATATGACATCTGGTGAGAATTTCATTTACTGAACCATAGCCAGGAGCATCTTCTTATAATCTCCTGATGTATCTCCCTGAAATACACAAGCAAAAAATCAAAGGATTATATAAACTATTTTTGCTAAGTGAAACAAAATTATGAAGGAGAAAACCAAATTTTATTTCACACGACTTTTAAATCCAAAGATCGGTTGACTGTAGCCCTCCAGTTTCTCAGCAAGGACTGTATGAGTTCTGCGTGCAAAAGGAACCTAGAATCATCTAGTAGAGTTATCTGTCTTGCTGGTTTTTAAGGAAAGACAAAATTTCCTGGATGTAGAGGCAGGAGCAAAATTTATGGAGTTTTATCTGCTTTATTTGATTATTTATCTGTCATATAAGACAAACAAGAGCATGGTTCCCATGAGATAAAATTAATATTATAATTCTTAGGATATTACAAAACCAATTAGATTTTTATCAAGCAAGTAACAACAGTAATAATTGGCCCACCCTCCTTGTTCTTGGTGATCGAATCCAACCAATATTGGGGACTGAGGAAATTATTACACCCCCCATGCATGGTGTTCTTCCAAAGAATACCCTCCCTATGCTTTATGGCATCCCAAAGAAGATGGACAGCATTTTTGGGCCGAACTTCCCTCAACTGTGACTATTGGGCTGACACACACCTAATATTTTCCATTGAATTTATCCTTTCACAAAGTTACACATTTAATTAAGCAGTACAACACAAACTTACTGAGATGAATTCTTCCAGGGATTTTCCGTAAGTCCGATGGAATTCAGTCTTAATGTCTCCCATATCAACCTCCGATCGGGTCACGACGATTCTTATGAGTGTCCTGTCCTTGGTTCCCATCCCAGCCATGGCCTTGTGAAGACGTTCGGCAAAGAACTGGGCACGATTTGCAGCTGATTTGACTGTAACAAAATTTTAAATATGTTTATCCTATTTTATAATAATAATACTAATTTGTTCAGAGATCATAACTATGATACATAATATGATATAAGACATATCATTGTAATAGCCACAATTGGTATTAAAAATAAAAATGAACATTAAATCAGGTCACACAAAAAAGATGCATTTCAGAACTAAGAGAGCAGGAGAGAGAGAGAGAGAACAGATACCTATGTACCTTAAAAAAATTCACTCTTCAAGAATTGTTGGATTGAATAAAAGTGATGTCTGTAAAAATTGTTTTATTTTGGTTTAAGAGATACACCTTTGAATAATTCCATAATTCCTTTGAATTCACCACCTAACTTTTTGTATAGTACTAAACCCACAGGATTTTACCCCACTACTGTACCATGCACACAAAAGGCCCATGCACTTTTTCTCATATGAATGAACATCAAGGCACAGGAAGTAGACTTGAGTCTTTATAAAATAGGTTAACAAGGTTCATCATTATGTTCATTAGCAATAAGACATATAGCCCATTTTTTATTTTAAATATACTCTTGGAATGGGTAGAGGTACACCAGAATAAAATACTATACATTTATAATATGGGAGCAGAATTCTCCATAGTAAATGGAGAGTAGAACATCTATAGATACAGTTGATCTAATATTTCTAATCAGATGACAGGAGGAATTGAGGTTCTTCTGTGTTCCTCCCAAGAAAAGTGGTTGTCAATAACTGTTCTAATGCCCAATATGTCAGTTCCAATGTCAATAACAGTCCTAATGCCCAAAACAATGATATGATAACCAGGATAGAGTCACAACCAAGACATATTAACTTCAATTTTGAGGCAAAACCAGAAAATGCACTAATATATTGCTTGATTTATTCATAGATACATATTTTACTGGAGGATTATAAAGAAATTACAACACATTATGATACATTGACAAGAGTGTATGGAGGAATTGCACAAAAAAATCAACAAAATGACTTGGAAATTGATGAAGACACAAAATATATAGGTTTTGCTTTGTTTTATTTCCACAGAATATTATCAACACAACCAGTTTCAAATGATTATCAGCATCATCTGGTGATGACAATAATCATTCAAAATCAGTCATGTTGATAAGACATATTCTGTGGAAATAAAACAAAGCAAAACTATATTCAGTGTCATTATGGAATTTCACCAAGTGACGGCCTTCTCAGCGATTTTTATTTAACTGATGAAGAGTTAGTGAAGCCAGAATTATCATAGAAAGTATAAGCGTAGGAATTTCTAAAGTCAAAATTGTTACCTCCAGCAAAGAAAAAGGGCATGAAGTGTGAAGTACTTTTTTTCCTAAAAAAAACTACAAGCCACAAAAAATATTTAGACACACAACCCAAGTATCAGCATCTATAACATCATCTTCAGGGACCCTGAAGTTGACAAAATGAGTTGTCGAACCCCAGTTGTGTCACCAAATTTTTTACTGTGGTTTGTACAAGATTTTTTTATATGACTAAAATCATGAAATACCACAGTAAGAACTGAAATTATTTCTTTCTTCAGGGTGAAGTATGCTGAAAAATTAATTAAATAGTATATGAAATAAAGATCTGGCTTAGTACATTAGATAAAAAGTTGAGAAAAGAGATGGGAGCGTGGCCACCAACTCATTATGTGAGTGGAAAAAAGATGATCTCAGAACACTGGAAAGGAAACAAAGGAGTAAACATCAGCAAGAGTGGAATGCATTACATTCACTTATAACATGGAACTGATGACAGAAAATACAAAATGAAAGACATGCTGAAAAAGCTGGAGGACATGGAAGAAAGGCATGGTCTAAGAATAAATCAAAAGAAGACAAAAGTGATGACCATAATAACAAAAAAACTCTTAATTGGGATGAAATTGAGATTAAAGCTGACCCTCCACTTACAATGAACCCCTCAGGGTGATGAGTGTGGGAGAAGGTGAAGTGATGGACTCCTTTATTAAAGACTAAAAACTAGCAATCTAGGTGTGGCACTGATGGAGTATTGGAGAGGTGATAGAGTAAAGGCCACCTTACACACGGTGCATGATATCATGCACAATAGGATCCAGCAATTAAATTTTGCATTATAAAGTGCAGGATATCACATGTATGCCAGCCTGAACACAAGTGACGTGAAGGGGCAGTTGGTGTGGTGCTTGGTGCATATCATGCACTGCTACCTGTTCATATCTGCCATTTTGACAATGCAAACCAACTGCACAGATGTTGTACATGTCACCTTAATACCAACCTTTAAATAAATACTTCTTTCTACTTCTAGATTTCTGACTAATTTTCTCTTCAGTGCTCGATTAAATAAATGAACACAACATTTTATAATCTATCTACTTTAATATGTTTCCAAATTGACTGCTTCTTGCAGTCCTATGGCCTAAGTAATTACAATAAGATTTTTTCGCTTCGAAGTAGTTATCTCCAAATTTCATATAACAAACATGGCTGACGAACACCAATGAGAAAAAATTTTGCATGCATGTAGAGAAAAAATTAGAACACATTCTAATTCCTCCTCGCATGGTCCTGTCATTCTGGGAGATGTCATTTCTGACAAAATCATGCACATGAATGTTCATGACATCGTGCACCTTGTAAGACGACCGTAAGAATTGAAATGGGTAAGGAAGAATTTAAGAAAATGGGGAATACAGTAGTAACACAGACACAATAAGGAATAAGGAAAAAGAGTGTGCTTGGTGTGGAGTGAATTTTTTAAACAATTATAAAACATGGACTCCCATTAAGGAAGTTGCTGTGAAGATTTCCAAAGTGATCAGAAGAGAACTATGGTTTTCAGGTTACTTTCATGATTGATTCATCTTTTTAGATGTTTTTATAGTATTCCAGTAGACAAATTTTCAGGTTTCTTGCAATCCATACCCATGAAAAAATTTCTACAGGAATACCCACTCTTCTTTATGTGAAAACAAATATTCCAAAAAATGGTAAATTAAAGTACAGTGAACTCTATGGCCATTCAGAGTGCCCTAGACTAACCAAAGTACCTTAGACCAACCCAAGAACTCTATATACAACAGACAATTCTCTGCAAAAATCATTTTGGACCTGAAGATGACAAGAGGAATGCCAGCAAAACTACCATCCAATAGGATGAACCTACATAGGAGAAAATCCAAAAACCTGAGAGTCAATAGGAAAGACTGGGAAAGAATCAAAGCCTTCAAGATGTGGGCTTGGAGAAGAATGTCAGGAATCAGGAAAATGGAAAATAAGAAAGGAAGAAGTCAGGAGGATTAACAAAGAACCAACCCTGATGACCAAAGTTAACAAGAGGCAGGGAGGCCAAGAATTGAGAAAGAAGTGTTTACTGATGTGATGGAAGGAACTGGAATGGAGATGCAAAGAAAGGGAGGAGAGTGAAGATGTTAGACAGCCCGAACAGCAGAAAAGAATATCGTGTGCATATACATTACTATTTAACTTCAATAGGAATTGTAAATCTACATGTGCAAATACTGTAAAAATTGTGATTACAAGAAATGAATGTTTACAGGAACAACATAATTTAGACCAGTGATTGCCAAAGTGGTTGCTACCACCTCCTTAGGGGGGGCGCTTTGATCTAGGGGGTGATATGAAACAAGGAAGTTACGATCGGGGGCGTTGGGTATAGGTTTCAGGAAGTAAGGAGGGCAGTAGCTCAAAAAAGTTTGGGAAACAGTAGTTTAGACCAACTATTCACATGGATGTACAAGTACAATGATACTCACCAATGGCAAGTAGTCCAGCTTCAATATCTCCTGAGAATTCGTTTTTAATGGCTTTCTCCAAGGAATGACCAGCAAGGCGCTCATAGTCCACCATCACCTGGTGCAAGTGTTGGAAGCTGCGAGATGCCAGGATAGCATTGAAGGTCGACTCATCTGTGCCCAGCTTAAGAGCACCTGTTTCAAAAGAAAAATAAAATTTATTTCTATGGGTAAAAATTGTTAACAATATCTTTATCAGTGGAATATGAGGTAGACTCTTCTCCCATGTAAGTGTGGATACATTAGGTAACATAGGAACAGTCATATAAAATGATTGCGACAATTATCATTTTCATACGATGTCAACATTTTTTTCAGCGTTTGCAGTGACTAATTAAATAAATCCATACCCATCAACAAATTGGTTAGCATAATGGAGCAATCCAGGGGCCCATTCTGCGAATGCATATGTACTTAGTTCTAGGCTGTGTCATCTCAAATACGTTATTTATTTACCAATGGTCTTGGAGAGACATGAAAGTTTATATATTTCAATATGTAGGGGTATTGTAATTTATTAATTAATAGAAAATTATTATTTTATGTTTAGTTTTACAAACAGGTAGTTTTTTAACACTAATAAAGACTATGCACACACAGAAATATTGGTCTTTATCAATGTCATGTCAAATATCAATCTTTGTATGGAACAATCCTTAAAAATTTATTTCAGATCCCTACCATCCTGATTATAGAAGTAGGGCAATAAGGTGACCATAAAATGGAGTAATTATCAAATATAGGTCTCACCGGGGTAAAATAAATCACTTTAAAGGTAGTTATACCCTGAAAGCCTTCTGCATTATCATTTATCTTACACCATTCAAGCAAGTGGTAGAAAATCAATTGTAACACTGGATAGTGAGCTGTTTTGTTCACCAGTATAGATATTTTCAAGTCATCAGCAAGCCGTAAGATTTTGGAATATTTAATAATGAATTTTACATCATTTACGTTTACATCACATCAAGTAATGATAAATCATTTAAAAAATGACCTCCTTGATATAATATTTAAATTATTACATTGGATTTTTCAACATAATATCACAACAGGATTCTGTAACATATATAAAAACAAATATGACATATGGAAAAGCAACCACTGCTTCAAATTTAATGGAGAAGTCTTAAACATGAAGTAGTTTTAATGGAGAAGTAGCTTAAACATGTAATACTATAGAAGTTTTCTGAAAAAGCAATAATGCAGACACCAAACTTATCAAATGTAAATTTTATCCATAAAATCTTACATCGATACATAATTCTTGGGGACAAAGACTAATACCCCACTGGTTTCTAGGCTTACCTGCTTTGAGTAACGCCTGAGCATCCTGAGTGCAGAATCCTGGATTCACAACTGAGTTCTCATCACGGCGGCCCTTAGGAACAAATAATGAAATGTTTTCAAGCCAAGTTACCAATGAAATAATGTTCAAATATTACAAAATTAATTTTTAAGGTAAAGGACTGCATATGAATCTACAAGCAATCTTCAATGATACTATGCTATTTCATGAACTATAAGGTGTAACCATCTTATAAAGTGGCCATTTATAAACATTTTACATTAATTACATTTTTTATAAAGTGTAACCATCTTACATGGGATACTTTCTTGCTACTACCTCTAACCACTATCATGTCACAACACACCATTTACACACACCCATAGGTAACTGATTAGGTTTAATTGGTCCAGCAGTAGCTTGGAAGGCATGTAACTGATAGTCAGCCAGTCACCCTTTTTAAAATAGCTTATTAGATAGCTGTAAGTTTTAAAATCTGACTCAGTGAACATTAATTTAAAACGCACAAGTAACTCTTAACTTATGTAAGTCCTATTTTTCATGTGTGGTATTGTTTCTTTATTCAACATCATTTATTCCTTTAGTAATACCTTCATAAAGATTATCACTTAGCTTTCACCTTGCCACAGTCTTACTACTCTCAAGGTCTTACCTCATTATTTTCACTCTCATGACAGAACCATATTCAAGCAAAAAACAGTATGCAAATATTTGGAGCCACCATAAAAAGTTTGTAAATTAATAAGGCTTGTTTTATTTAAAGTGATACCATGAGATTCATTTGTCACAACATTGGCTGCAAACAATAAAAGAATAAATTACATTGACTCAATAATTTAATCTTTCCAATGTGGAAGGGAGCATTTCTTGGCTTTTTTTGATACGGGTGCCCTTCTACTAGAAGGGAGGAGCCTTCTCTCACAGTTATTGGAAGAAGCCCAGCACACAGAGGGCCAGTGGCTGCTTTGAGACTACATGAGGTGCCCACTGCCAGACAGTGGAGGGTGTTGAATAATGCAAATTTCAAGGTGTTCGAATAAGAAGTCCATGAAATACATGAAACGGCATAATAGAAAAGGATGCCATTTTAGTGACTGTTTAGGCTTAACAATTTAAGAATGTGGCTTATTTCGCTCTGGGTATCACCTCATGTGTGGAGGATGATCGTATAGTTGTAATTGTACAGACAAGGCTTTCACATAATACTTGAGGCATGATGAGAATTAAGCCACAAACAATTTCGGCTATAGAAACAAGACAGCGAATTAAATAAGGTTATTTTGAGGCACACAGAAACTTTGAGTTAATCAAAAAGGTACAAGATATGAGTGGTTTCTGAAAAATGAATATGACAAGATTTCTACATAGAATGCTCAAATGTTCAAGTGTTAATGAGAAACATTAAATATCAGCTCATCTAATGGGCTGTACACAACCCATTTTCTCTGAAGATCTTTCTAGGAACAGAAATATTTTCTCAGACACCCTCTTCAAATATTAAACACAGTCATGGACAATACCTCTTCTATTTTTCCTGTCCTCAGTATTTACAGACATCTGTCCAATTTAAAAAGCATTGATCTTTGATGATATCTTCAAATGATGGTGATGAGTAAAACAATTCCAAAGAATAGCTACACATGTAACATCAAAATCCAGTCTAACAGTGCTGGGCATTTTCAGCACAATTTAAATTTTTTGCCACTTTCATACCTTTTATTACTAAAAGCATAAAAATGCCAATGTCTGTCATAAACTACTCAGCTTTCATTTGAACAAATAAAAAAGTAGCAGGCAGCTAGCTCTTTTGCTCTGCCACATGAGGTATAAACAAATATAGGACATGCCAAGGCATGTAAATATTAAATATATTATGAATAATTAGAAGCACGGATAAAAGATAATTCACAACTTAAAAACTCATTTATAGAAAAAATATTTTTCTTTAGAAACTTAATTGTTTAATTTAAGAACAAAATTGACCCATGCTTAATGGAATATCATAACAATAATACATAGAGCCATGAATAGTACTGCAAGTCCTTATGCAAGGTTGGAATATATCTGTATAATTTATTGTATATGTACTAAGAGTTATAATGGTCATTAGTCTAAAACTAGAGATATACTTAAGAGTAGATTAATAGAGCATTAACACATACAGGTGGAAGTCAATTTATCTAGGTATTTTTTATATTGATGCTTATATGGCCCATCACAAGCAGAAACAAAATAACAAAAAAACAATGGAATGAAAAGTCCCAATAATAAGTATACACTAGTACCTTTTCTACAGAATCTTGTTTCAAATGAGTACAGTGAATTAGCTATATAATGAACAATGATGAAACAGGTAAAGTTCATAATCCAGACAATCTGTGGAATAATAAGGGGGACTCTGAAGAATAGAGTAATATAAGGAGAATTGAGTTTCATAAAGTAATGTCAACCCCCATTCTACTATGAAGCAAAATATGGTCTATGATAAAGGTACATGAAAGAAGTATACAGGTGCAAGAATAAAATGTATGGACAAATAAAAAGATGTCTTCAGGGAGGCAAATACCGAAAGTGAAGGCAAAATGAAATTTATAAAAGTAACCAAACATTATAATTTCACAAACAACTTTTTTCATTTTACCCACAGCCCTTGTTTCGCAGGCAATTTTAAAAGTTATTTAGAGAATTATAGTGTTTTTACTATAATGAAGAAGCAATTCCATAAAGTTGCTCCCAAAACAAGATCTTAAAATTTTTTAGACATCAATGGTGGACTAAGAGAACATTTAAAAAATTGGATGAGTCATGGATACACAAATATGGGTTGGAAAAATGCAATGCACCCTTCTTCTTACCACTCGCTATTTATGCAATTAACATACTATTAATTCTACCATGGACCTACCTGACACAAGGACACCATGAGCCTCCTGAAATGACCTGATGTCTCTCCAACGAGTTCATTTTCAAGATCTTTTCCATACACTAGAAAAAAAAAATGAATCAGTAATGAGAACTGGTAATGAAAGCACAAATGAAAGGGGCAAATACAATAAAAATAAATTGCCCTCACTGGCTCTATACGTAGAACGGATGACTTGAATGTAGTGGTTGGATGAAGTGGCAAGAATTTCAACCAGGCAAGCTTCATCAGTTCCGACACCAGACATGGCATCATGGAGCTCCTTGGCATAATACTGCGGCAGTGGAGTCATACAGGCCAGCACCAAGTCCTCAAAACGGCCACTCAACTCACCCTTCAGATCTTTAATCAAATCCTGAAATGTTCCATTAAAATCATTGAGTAGGTATTTTGGAGCAGCAAATTGGAATTCACAGCACTGCATGACATATTTTAAAATATGAATAAAACCATAAAATGATGTCGTCGAGTAATAGGTTATGGCTCTTAGAGCAATAGGATGAGTGTTATATCTTAGGATAAGCAAAGTCTCTGTGTTCATCACCATATGAAATCCTTCAACAGTCAACTTTAGTGAAACAGAAACAGACCCTTTTGGTGAGGAAGGGAGATTGAATACAGTAGAAGTCCGCTATAGCGAGTATGGCTTATAACTAGAGTATCGCTATAGCGAGTGATCGTTTTGCTTTGGTTGGTCCACGTGTTTAAACATAGGGAGTTCCACCAGTTATTACGAGTGGTCATATCTGCACTATCGCTATAGCGAGTAGATTTTTGGTGGTGTGTTTAGATGGTTGGTGTTTGGGTTGCATACATCACAGGATTGGAACACTCATTACATTGTCACGTCTCGCAAATCTACAATGTAAGGAAGGCTTTACTAGAGACTTAGTGGTGATTTTACGAGAGAGACTTTGTGGTTTTATGCCACACACTTTCCTGGGGAATGACCGAACACTTATCTTGGAATCTATGCTCCAGTATGGCATTTCCTGGTGCTACGATATTTCGTCCTTATAGCTGATCGGAATAAAAGAACATATGGAGCTATGAGCTAGACTTGTAGAAATGCAGGAAAAGCCCATTTGTCTGTGTTGCCCTTAGCAGGACGGCCAATCTCTCGACCCTCCTCTTATTTATGGAA